>BSBK01007617.1:600000-779314 GCA_027943335.1 Chamaecyparis obtusa
TGGACATTTCATATTTCTTAAGTAATAAATGATATCTTGATACCAGATACAATCATCCATGTCACATGTATAATCAATTTCAGCTTGATTTATCTGATTTGTATCAAGATTGGATTGAGCCATCAATTTTTCCAATCCTTGTCCTCTAACCAGTTTAGTAATTTGGATGTCAATATTGAACTCTTGGATCCTATTGATCCATCTGCATCTTCTCCCAGACACCTCTTGCTATGACAAAATATCTTTGACTATTGCACCTAGCACAAAAGCAATCATAACTACCCCCATCAAGTAACACCTAAAAGCCTTGACTACCTTCACAAGTGCATATGCTTGTTTCTCATTTATGTCATACTTCAACTCAACAACCTACAAAGATTTACTGAAAAATGCAATAGGATGCTCTAAACCATCCTCATTCTTTTGTAACAAAACCAAAGCAATAGTGTGAAAAGATGCAAGGGAAAACATGTGCATTGGGACATTATAATCGGGTGCCTTAAGCACTGGTGCATCTTTGATAGCCTACTTGATATTTTTGAAAGCCTCATTAGGCTCACGCTCCCAATTGATTGCAGATCCCTTATTCAACATCTTAGAAATAGGTCTAGTAACCTCTACAAAATTTGTCACAAACCTCCTTAAGAAATTGACCTGACCAAAGAAGGACTGAATCCCTTTAACATTTTTTGGTCTTTGAATCTTATCAATGGCTGCCACCCTCTCAGGATCAATCCTTACCTCTTGCTTCCCAACTAAGTGGCCAAGCAACCTACCTTCAGTGACACCAAATGCACATTTCCTTGGGTTTAATGAAATGCCAAATTCCAAGGCCCTTACAAATATTTTCTCTAAATGAGTACAGTGGTCTTCTTCCTTCTTGGAATAGGTAGTTAAATCATCTTGATAAACAACAAGGAAATCATCAATAAAATCTGAAAAGGCAACATCCATTGCCCTCTGAAAAGTAGCACCAGAATTTGTGAGACCAAAAGTCATTCTCACATAAACATATGTCCCCCACGGTGTAGTAAAAGTTGTCTTGAATTGTTCTGATTCTTTGACAATTACCTAATTATAACCAGAGAAACCATCCATCGTAGACATTAATTCTGATCTAGTCACTCTCTGCAACATAGCTTCCATATTTGGTAGACAATAGTTATCCTTTAATGAACTAATGTTCAAATTCCTGAAGTCCACACAAAGTTTGATGTCACCATTCTTCTTTCTAATAGGGACAAGATTTGAAATCTAAGAAAAATGCCTAATAGGCTTGATAATGTCAGCATCTCTTAACTTCATCAATTCTTCTTGCATCTTAGGTTCCAAAGTAGGATTAATCGACCTTTGTTTTTTCCAGAAAGGTTTAGCATCTCCCTTCAATGGAATAATATGCTGAAACAAATCTTCTCTATAAACCTTTAGGTCATCATATGACCACGCAAAAACATGCCTAAATTTTCTCAATAATTCAATCAAAGATTTTCTCACATTCTGAGACATGTCCCTACCAATGTATACCCTCTTAGGTGCCTCATGTGCTCCATGATTTATCTCCTCTAGATTAGCATGATCTTCTCTTTTGATATTCTTTTGAACTCTATCCTGGTTATCAAAGATAGTCTCCAAAACAACAAGCCCCTTGGGCACCTTGTTAGTTCTAAGATGAATAACTTCATTGCCAAAGACAACCTCATTTCCTTCTATTGACTCAACCAAGGCTGAACAATCAAATTCCTAACCATGATACTGATCTTCACAACTCATAAACTTCAAGATATCATCATCATCATCATCAAAAACTTGCCAATTTTCAATATTGTCTGGTATAGTAGGCCTAGCCTGAATTTCAACTTTAGAGATACCAGTAAATGTAATATCACTGGGATTGATTGCTATATTGGCTAACAAGTCAGCCATCTTATTGTTACTCCTATCCTTCCACTCAATATTGAAGGCATCAAAATGTTCAATCAAATCCCAAATTGCATTCCTATATTGTTTTAACCTTTTATTCTTGGAAGCATATACTGACCTGACTTGGGACACTACCAACTTAGAATCACCAACAACATTTAAGCATTTAATACCATGTTTTTGTGCCAAAGTCCTAACAACAATGCCTCATATTCTGCTATATTGTTGGTACAAAGGAAATTCAATCTGAAAGAAAATTTGTAGGTGTTTCCATTAGGAGAAATAAGTAAAATACCTACTCTTGCACCATCTTTGCAATTTGCACCATCAAAGCACATCACCCACAAATCACCCTTCACAGAATTAACACTTACCTCAATAGAGATAGGTGACAAAATAGGTTCCTTCTCAAGTACAGGGATCTCTGCACTAAAAGCATTAATATCAGTATTCACAAAACATGTAGTTTCATTATCAATACTTCTCTCAATCATGTGGCATACCCTTGGCTCTCGCTCAACCTTGACAAATTGATCATCAATCTTGAAAGTGGCATAGGACAGATCACATTGTAAACTTCCACCCATGACAGCACTCCACCTTCTAGATAGCAGCATCCCTTAATGAGGAGGGATGTCCACCACCAAAACACTCATTGTTAACTCTTTCCCTGGATATGTTACTAGCCTATATGGCATTGCATTGATAGTCCCAATAACTAGTACCTCCCTCTGATCCATTGCACAACATCTGCCTTGAACTGTATCAACATTAAGGCCCAACTTCTCCATGATTTTAAAAGGCATAATAGTATTAGAGGTACCAATATCAATCATATAATTTCTTAGTTTCATTGCATTCAAAAGGACACTTAAAAAGAATGGATCAATGTTTTCAAGGCTAGCATTGATAGAACTATCCAAGTATATAGGAGGAATATGAGATATAATTCCCTAAGCGGCAAAACCTTTCAAAGTTTTATCCTGAGATCCATTTCATGCAACATCATTATTATGAACATTATCTACCCATGCAATAGCTCTGTCTTTGTGTTCAGGGATCCTCAAGAATTATAACAATGGAACCTTAACTATAATTTGGGACAATACAGATAGCATATCAACAGGAGTAGAGTGAGGAATCTCAATCTGCATAGTCTTAGTATCCTTTTGCTTATCTGATACATTAGGTGTATTGGCCACCCTCATTTTTTCAATCTTCACCATTATGTTAACTGGCTTCTCAATCTCACTAGAAAATCTTTCAACTCTGACTCCCTTAGGCTCACAATTCTTACCTTTTACATTCTTGATTTTCATCATGTGATCACCTTTTGATTTTTTCTCATTAGGCTCTCCGGAGTTGGTACTCTTTATAAACATTCCTATAGCTTTTCCATGTGTATCCCTTGGCACCATGCCCCTAGTTTGCACTTGAGCAATCATTTGTGCAGTAATCCTATCCATCTCTTCTCTAGAAGGTCTTCTCAAATTTACTAGCTCAGAAGAAGGGTTCATGTTACATGTCTTCTTATCAATGTCTTCACTATCAGAAAAAACCTCTTGATGAAAAAGGGCCTAATTGTGTCTCTTCACATTTACATCTGCTTCTTCATCAAAATCAGAATCATCTTCATATCCTAGATATGAAGTAGCCATGTTGCATCCAACATCATCATGAGTCTCTTCTTGATCTATCTCCTCATTGCCACAATCTTGATTTGCAGCCATATAATGTGCAACCACACAATGCTCTGTAGAATGAGTGGACTGGCATGCAACACACAAAGGTATGTCCTCCATGACATTTATTGAAGCTTTTTGTAGAGGGTTAGGGACACCTCTGTCACTATTTCCTCTTACAGCAGGGACAATAGGCTTGTCATCCTTCCATTGGGTGTTGTAGGGGTAGTTCTGCAATCTATTCTGCTTATTGAAATTATTGTTGAACTGAGGCCTTTCATTGGTAGAAGCACTGATGTTCCTATTTGCAGGTGCCTTCAAATCCTTGAATGCATTGAGCACCTTATCCAATTTATCTTCTTCTTGCCTCCTAGTTCCAACATTCCTATCATTTTCTTTTTTGTATTTCTTGTCTCCAAACAACTTAGGGTCATCTCTCTTCCCACCCAACTTTCCTAATATCTTCATATTATTCTCAATATTTACAACAATCCTAAAAGCATCCCTTAGAGTTCTTGGTTCTTTGTCCCTCAACAAATATCCCATCTTTCCATCAAATGCATTGAAGTATGTAGTTAGACAAACATTGTCATCTAACCGCATAACTTGGAATAACTTATGCATACCCTTTTGAAATCTCATGTTGAATTCAGCTGCAGACTCATTCAAATTTTTTCTTATGGTATTGAACTCATTCAACATGAAACTAGCATTAGGCCTATCACCATACTCCTCTTTAAAACATCTCTCAAAAGAATCCCAAGTATCAATACATTTATCAGGAAGTCTCTTAAACCAATCTCTAGCATCCTCCATTAGAGATTGAACAAACAATTTCATGACTACATCCTCATGCTCAACCTCATAATCACTAAGCATATCAACAAATAACCTAAGATGCTCCTCACAAATAATAGCATTGTTACCAGAAAACTTAGGTACCTTATCTCTTATATCATTTGGAAAAGCATTTGGGTAGCCAGGAATCCCATCAAAACTAATTTTCCTGTAGCCTTCTAATTGCATAGGTCTTCTTTGAAATCCTAAACTAGTGTTCCCACTAGAATTATTATTTTTATCTACATTCCCACCCACTTGCATATTTGACTAACTATTAGGATCAACAAATGATTTGGTAGATACATTAGGAATTAGATTAATAGTAGTAGCATTGCTAAGTGGAACAATAGTGTTCATAGATGAAATACCTAGTTCACTAGCAGAAGCACCATGAACATTAGCTGATGAAGCCCTCAAGAAATGGATCTTTCTTCTTTTCTCTACAATAGTAGCATCAACTTCATCTTTTTCCAACTTGTGAGCAAGACCTTCATCCTCTTTTCTTTTTCTTTCTATCTCTATCTCCCTATTTGATTTAGGTGGTGGGACCCCTGGTATTGTCAATGATCTTCTTGTTTGATGTCCTACCATCTTTTTCTTTCCTTTCTCACTAGTGGTAAGAGAAGGCCTAATAATCTCATGCCCATCTTTACCCTTAGGCAAAGGAGCATAACTTTGCACTTATCTGATCACAGGGCCCTCTTCATCAAACTCATGGTCTTGCAACAAGCGTTCCTGCTCACTTCTTAGATTATCAAGATCACCAAAAACATCATGCTACAACACCCTAGGAGCAAAAGCAAGCATCTTGTTTCTCTCCTTCATTTCATTAATTTTTCTTAAAAGAGACTGCCTCTCCATTAGAGCGTTTACTTTTACAGCCTCTCTCTCCTCTTGTAACCTTTTGTATATGGCATCCTTCTCTGCCAACTGCAACCTAAGTGCATTTAGGTCATGTGGATCTATCATGTTGTCTTCAAAGCTTGATGATACTTCCACATCAGTAGAATGCTGATGTGGAAATGCACTCACCTTGGTTCCATGGGCTACCTTCTGAAATTATCTTCATCAAGATCTAAATCAATCTCAAAACCCATCTCTTTGGCTTCTTCATCCTGGCCTACAGGCAATGAACCCTTGTCTTGAAATACAACCTCTGGGGTATCATAAAATTTATCTTTAGAGCGACCACCATCTGATCTAGAAACTCTGTCTTGTGAACCTTCCTCACTTGAGGAAACATGTGGTGCTCTACCTCTGGTATTTCTTTGTTCTCTTATGGGAGCACTAGTAGACTCACCATTTCTTCTGATCCAACTCTTCCTCTCCTGTCTAGGTAATTGTTCCAGAGTGACCTCTGGATTTTTTCTGACAAAGGACCTAGTATTCCTTCTTTTGTCCATGATTTATAGTCTATAACATTGGTTCTAACCTCTTTGAGTTTCCACCCATCAAAGTGGGAAATATTTTAACTGAATACAATAGGAAAACAAGAGTGCACTTTAAAAACCTTTATCTCTAGACTCTCCCCAGTAGAGTTGCCATTTTTATTGGTTCTTCCCTTTGATCTTCAACTTGTAGATTTATACTTTGATGGATAACTTTTAATGATACTTTGACTCTATCACCACTCCAAAGTCTACAAGGAAGAGGGCCAATTAACAAGGATCAATAATGAGATCCTCCTACACTTTGAGCCTAAATGCTCAGGCGGGTGTACCCTTGACTCACTTTCTCCAAAGGAGTCTCAAAAAAATATACGACTATGTCCTTTACTAACTGACTGAAATATATTATCATTTAAATGTGTGTGTGTGATTGATGATGATGGATTTCTTCCAAAGAATAGATTAGTGCCTTATCCCAGGGCAAAGATTCACTTAATAACATATATCAACCTAAAACCTTAACTCAAATACACATGAACTTAGAGTAAGTGATTTTCCTATTACTCCCCTCACTCCCAAATATGATCATCAAATTCCAATCCAACAATGAACCCACTAAAACCACCCTAAAGGCTTTAATCCTAATTATGTTAGGAACTCCAAGCTGATCTCACAATACTCTTTGTTTACCATATGCTAATCCACTTTGTGACCTTAACATATATGAATCCACAATCAGAACAAGAAGACAATCAAAAGTTTGAGACAGGAATTCAAGTGTATTCTCATTAATTTTCAAAATCAATACATTACCAAGACAACAAAATGCAAAGAGAAACAAAACCCTAAATCTAAGCTCTTCTTGTTCAGTATAATACCATCAACAACTAGGGACCAAAAAGAAAGTTTTGGAACCCACACTAAGTAAAAAATGCTACAATATATACCCCCTAGTCATCTTGAAATCCCAAAACACGATGCAACAAGCTACAGATGACTAGGGTTAGGGTTTCACCCACCAAACCAAGTAGAAATAGTCACAGATTAAATGTAGGGGATGGAAACCCAAGTGATCAGAACAATCAGATCCAAGAATGATCTCCATTTATGAAGAATCTCAGAGTACTGTACTAGAGATCATGAATATACCATGCTAAACAATCTGATTATTCACCTGCAACAC
Source organism: Chamaecyparis obtusa (assembly GCA_027943335.1). Classification (NCBI taxonomy): domain Eukaryota; kingdom Viridiplantae; phylum Streptophyta; class Pinopsida; order Cupressales; family Cupressaceae; genus Chamaecyparis; species Chamaecyparis obtusa. The sequence continues at coordinate 607,014 of BSBK01007617.1, forward strand.
ACCTTGAGCAAGTGACTACCTACATTTTCAATGTAAAAACCTTCTGCAATAATCATCAGACACCCTAGACCACACTGCAACAGTCTGAAAGTCATTTTCCACCAACTTTGGCTGCTAAAAAAATCAATTCTAGTCCTTTCTATCACTGAGAAACCCTCAAAAATTTGAATTTGAAGTGAAACGGTTATTTTATGGCGCTAAGAAGACAATCAATGGTCATCATTTAAACTTTGATCAACTTTAAAACATCGCCGTTAGATCTTTTTACTTTTCCTGGGCTTCCTGTGCTTTGTATTTCTTTAAACAAAATCGACAGTCATCGTTATACCACGATGCTAAAAGTCAAGCATCTTATCTCAAAGGTATAACAGCAACCACATAATCTTACCAGACCTGTAGGCACTTTACTTCCTTTGAGAATTGTGGCCCCACTAACAACATCTAGCTTGTCACCCTGTTGACCAATCAAAAACCTTACACGCCAACACCTTCTGACGATTGGGTCCACCAGGCAATCTTTACGTTAGATTCCAAATCAACAGCCATCTCATGATCACAAAGGGGAAGAATATTCCTCGTGATCATGTGACAACCACAAGATCTTCAAGCGACTGACACCTAACCCCACCTGGGCCCGCCCTATGCCATTTGTCACCACCTCATTGGCCACTACTGCTCGGTCACATCTGACACATCACTATCCTTAGATCCACATCAACCAATGAAAAATCACCACCTGAGCTTACCTGGTGATGGACCTGCCTACTTTTTCCTTTAAGAGAATCAACGACTATCACTATACCACTATGCTAAAGGTTGAGCATGTCATCTTGGCGGAATAACGATAGCCACAAGATCAAACTGAACTTTAACCTGCCTAAACACCAAGAAAACTAGTCCCACTGACATTACTCCACTTCATATTCCCGTTGACCAATCAGATACTGCCAAATCAGCATACCTGGCATGTGGACCCACTTGAAAAGAAAGGCTATGTCATACAAGAGAATGAACGGTTGTCGTATAATCTCAAGCCTCTAATACATTTGATAAGAACTTACACCCACCGTCGATTTTCTGCAGATGTCAAGGCCCTTTGATAAACTTGAAAACTAGGTCCCACTGACAACTGCCACCGTTTTAATACATGGACCAATCACAGCTTGCCATTTGTGCATACGTGTCATTTTGGACCCACAGTTTGAAACGTCATGTCAAAAATGAAAATAACGGTCATCGTGACCTCCCATACCTCTGACACATCCCTTGTGCTTTAACGACAACCGTCGGATCAAGATGGTGTCAAAGAGACTGGGCCCGAGAAATAAAACAAGCCGAAACATTAGGAAATATTAAATGCTAGACTTAAGGAAAAATTATCACCGCCAGACCTAGGAAAAATAAAGGCATGACCACGTGAGGTGATAAAAATTTAAAGCACATGGGTTTTAGGAGTTTTAAGTGGCCCGAAAAAGTAACATGAAATTAGAACAAAGCTAAGGTGCACTTAGGTTTTTTTTTAACGGCTTGATTTTTTTGAAAATTTGAACTAGGGCTTGAGGCCAGGTACACAAAAGAAACTGCAGAGACCAAAGGAAAAATGATGAAGCCATGAAATTTTTTCAGAGTGCTAACACTAGTCATCCAATCTAGCACAGATTGATCAGTGTCATTGGCGAATATCCATTTCTCAAGAGACCCATTTGGTAGATGCTCGTATAAGAGCATTCGATGGGATGTCTTAGCACAAAATACTCTCAATCTTACTAAATTGAGGTGATGAATACTACCTATCATTTCTAACTTTTCCTTAAACTCTTTTTATTTTGTAATCCCTATTACAACAATGATCCCAATCCTCATGGTGCATGTTTTTTTTTCCGATGTCCCACCTTTCTTCTCACCCATGTGCTCCTTCTGTATAGCCTTTGATACTCTTTTACTAACATGTTTCCCCAATTTACGTGCATTCGAATGGTTTACTATTGCATTACCTACACATGCACTACCCAAAAGAAATTATTCTATAATCACTCCTGGCAGTCATGCCACCAAATTATAACAATAAATGAGGAAAGAGTGTCGAGTTAGGAGAAGTTAATCTTTATTGACTATTTCCCAAATTTGATTTTCCTAACACCGTTTGCAAATGCTGGGTGGGATGACATGAAGTTGATAGTAGATAACTACTTAAAAAATTTATCATTTTGCGTAAATCATGGAAAGAGTGTCAGATTTTTAATTATTTCAAAAATGGGTTGTGACATTTTCATAGTTATTAGTTGTTGTTTTCGACTAGATTGTTGAAACTGTTATTAAAATTGATGTAACATTTTATGTGATGTACTGAAGGGGCATTTGATTTTTTGGTCAACACTCTTCTTCGATTATGGACTTGTGTATTTTCTTATTCTATTCAACAAGTTGATCAAATCTTTTTCTTTTAATGGAAATTAAAAAAAATAGAAATATTTTTTGCCTAGTTGATATGTGGATTCAACCCTTGACTTACTAGACTAAGTTCCATGTATTATTTTATTTGCTAATGTGAAATTTTTTTTCATAAGGCCATCCTTACATGTTAGTTCTTGTTGCTCACATAGAAATTTTAAAACAAGGAGGTGAACCAAAACCAGTCTACATATAGATGTTGCTTTAGTCTATTCACTATGACTTAATCTCTTTTGATTGCCAAACATATTCAATATTCGTTTGCAAAAAAAATACAAAATTTGTGTGGTGATTTGAACGTGGTGAATGCAAACCTCTACAACAACCAATAACACTCATTTACACTAGTCTCCATAGTAAATGGTGGTGAGAATTGAACTGATCGAGTGCATTTGATACTTTATTTACGACGAACACAACTATCAAAGAGAAAACAATGAATTAGATTATTACATTATTAATTCATGCCTATGGGAGAATACTATTGGATCGGTTTGATGCATAGAGGTAATTATTGTTGGGTTAATTAAAGCCCAAATTAACATGTTTCCTTAATAATTCGAAATGCTTTCTCATTTTGTAATTACTTATATTGGCATGTGTGGCCAATTTAGTTGTTTATTTCAATTCATTGGAGACTTATTTATATAATGAAGTTGTTGGCTGAATGTAATTAATTAAGAACTTGAGAATAATATGAGATAATCCTTGAGTGTGGATGTAGCCATCAAATTGATGGTGAACCATGATAAATCTGTGTTCTTGTTTTGCAATTTATTTTTAATCTTTTATCTCTTTTTCACTTTGATTCTGTAATTATATTCAACAATTGGTATCAGATCAGGTTGAATAAATTTGGTGCAAGAAAGTGTGAAGAACTTTTGTAGCCATGGAAGATGTAGACAAGTGGAAAATCAAAAACTTTATAGGGAAAAATTTCAGGCTTTGGAAAGTGCAGATGGAATCTCTTCTCATCAAGCAAGATCTTTCGAATGCATTCGCTGGCAAAGCCAAAGAGAAGGGATCTCTATCAGATGAAGAATGGGAGAAGGTGGACAAAAAAGCAAGAGCTACAATTTTCCTGTCACTATCCAGCAATGTTTTATTTAATGTCTCTGCAGAGAAGACTACACAAGAGTTGTGCAATAACTTGTCTTCAATGTATGAAAATGCATCTACTTCCAATAAGGTATTTATTATGAAGAAATTGTATAATTTAAAAATGTGAGAAGGAGAGGTTATGTCCAATCATTTGAATGAATTTAATACATTAGTTACCTAGCTGATTTCTGTAGGCATTAATTTGGATGATGAGATCAAAGCTATTTTATTACTGTGTTCTTTACCAAATAGCTAGGAAGTTGTTGTGTTGGCAGCGAACACTTTAGTGGCTGCCAAAAACAAGTTGAAATTAAAAGATGTTGCAGCCACTTTACTAAGTGAAAATATGCAGAGAAAAAAGTAGGAACCCTCGTCCGATGAGGCTTTAATGGCTGTAAGTATTGGGAATAGAGGTAGAAGTAAAGAAAGAGGCAAACTTAACAATTGAAGGAGATCAAAATCTAGCTCGCAGTCAAAAGAAAAAATGGGTGCCTATTTTTTTAATGGCAAACCAGGCCACACAAAAAATAATTGCTCAAATTATAAGAAGGCACAGGACTCAGCCATAAAAAATCAAGCGAACATTGTAGGTGAAAAGGATGATGGTGTTTTAATTTTGGCTGTCAGTGACATGATGACAGACTCTTGGGTACCTGATTCTGGAGCTTCTTTCCATGTTATTTCATGCAGGCAAGATTTTACAAAGTTTAAAGAAGGTGTTTATGGTAAGGTTTTCCTTAGTGGCAATAAGGAATGTGAAATTGTTGGTAAGGGTGATATAATTTTAAATTTACAAGATGGCAGTAAATGGATTTTAAAGGATGTCAAATATGTTCCTCTATTGAAAAGAAATTTAATTTTTGTCAGTCAATTAATTTCTTCTGGGTGTGATGCTAAATTCTCTTTAGAAAATTGGCAAGTAACAAAAGGGGTTTTAGTAATTTCAAAAGGCAAGAAGTTGGGTAATCTTTATATTTTAAAATGCCATGGTGAAGTGGGATATGCCATGACCGTCATGGACAGCAACTCAGAAATTTGGCATAAGAGGCTCGGTCACATGAGCAAGAAAGGGCTTGAAGTAATGCTTCAATGAGATCAGCTTCTCGGCTTACAATCAATGGATTTGTAGTTTTTCGAACATTGCCTCTATGGAAAACAAAGTCAGGCCAACTTCTTAAGGATAGACCATGATCAGAAAATGGCTCCTTTGGAACTCATTCATTTGGACATTTTTGGTCCCATAGAGGTACCTTCATTTGGAGGAGAAAATTACTTTGTTACTTTCTTGGATGATTACACTAGAAAATTTTATATTTACATGTTGAATAAAAAATTAGAAGTTTTTTCGAAGTTTAAAATTTTCAAGGCTCTTGTCAAAAATCAAATAGGGCATAAGATTAAATGTCTGACAATGGAGGAGAGTTTTGTTCCTCAGAGTTTGATAATTTTTGTGTAGAAACTAGCATTTGTAGAATAAAGGTGGTCCCATTCACCCCTCAGAAAAATAAAGCATCTGAACGGTTGAATTGAACAATTTTAGAGAGAGCTCGATGTATGCTCTCCAATACTGTGTTGGACAAATAGTTTTGGGTAGAGGCGTGCAACACTGTAGTTTATTTGATAAATCATGCCCCATCATCTCATTTGGATTTTGACATTCCTGAGGAGTGTGTTGGTGCTCAAAAATGTTGGACCATTTTGAGGCCAACTGACAGGCACAAACAAGTGGCTCTGTAATTCTAACTCGATCAAGCCAAGGTTGGTAGGCCTGAAACAAAAGTGCTTTCAAACTACACAAACACGTGCACAGATAAAAGAAATTCCTTCCAAAGGGGTTAACAATCCTTGGAGGAAAATAACCTAATCTCCTAATTGTTAAATAGCTTGAAATCTAAACTAAGGCTTAAAAGTATTACTAAAACCTAATTGAATGCTTTGTAAAGAAGATAACAGATATAATGTGTAAACTACAGAAAGAACCAAATGACAATAACAAATGAAATGAGATTAGTGTCTGATGCCAAATTGGGAATAGAGTCAATTACATTCAATCATACGTATAGACAGAGATGGTTTTAAGCTAACTCACTCCTATAAAGCAAGACCATCATCCTATAGGCTTCAGTTGAAACACAAATTTAAATAACTTATACAATTAGTCCTATTGATTTTAACCCTAATTAAGAGCCTAAAAGGAACAAAAACTAGTTCACACACCTTGAAATTGCTATTCAAATTGAAAAAATTAATCATAAACAAATGATTCAATGAAAGAACACAGTAGGATACCCTAGTTCATAGAGTAATCTGAAAAACTAATTGAAAACTAAGAAACTATATAACCTCAAAGCATAAACACTTATCTGCCATTTACACTTGAAAATTTGGACATTACATTCAAATTTGTAATTCGGGAGAGCTTTTCAATTTTGTCATGATGTGATCATGTCCTATTTTTTACAAATTGAATTAATATAAATATATCTCCCAATGGTTCTCCGTGAAAGGACATGCCCTTTCACAGGACCTAATCCTAGCAACTAACCCTAGAAATACAAATCTTGTACAATTAACTTGATTAATTATACTTTAGGTATTCCATGCATAATAATCCAACATTTAATTTACTGTACAAAAACACCTAACATTAGATAGTCAAAAATAAAAAATCATTACATTCATAATATATTAGGTTTTCATAAAAACTATTACTATTCATTTATTAATTAATAATTAATTGAAAATAAATTCATCCCATACATTATACTTGCATTTGATAAATAAATGGAAAAAAATAAAAATTTATTATTATGTTACCGACATTAATTATCAAAAACATAAGAAAACACATTAATAAGACAATACTTAAAATATCAAATCAAATATGACATTATGTTTAGCATTTTACTTTTATTTTCAAAATAATACATAATGCATTTATATTTTATTTTATTTTTAAATATATCTACAAATATAATGCAATGTAATATTAAAATATTAAAAACATTAGGGTAAAGGATTTTACAATTCACCCTTAAAAAGGGGCATTTACCCTAAATTCACGATATCATTTAAATAATTTTGACATAGGGTAAGTGCAAATTCAATAACAACCCTAATATTAATAATACTTTTAATGTAAAACAATATAGAACCAATTTTAAGGGTTTTTAGAAATAAAATATTTCAAAACAAAAACCCTAAACAAGAAGGTGAGAAAACAATTAATTTTTATTTAAAAATAAATCACTTAAGCCTTTTCACCCTTAAAAATAAAATTATTAAAGTTAAGAATACAATAAGGTGAAAATACAAAACTACATTTAGGGATATGAAAACTAAAAATTAATATCAAAACCCTAAACATAATAATATTTATCAAATTATTTACCCTATAATATTTTTAACTTTAGGGTTTCTAGGAGTAAAAAATAAATTAAGATTAAAAACAATTATATTGGTAACCATAATAATTTCACGAAATATAATATCACACCCATACAAAATATTCATTCCCTTAATAATTTATTATTTTTTTTAAAAAAGGAAATAAGATTATCTTAAACTTATGCCTTTATTTACACCCACACTCTCGTGGAATAACATACAGTAATTGGTAGGGGTGGAATTAGGTAGTTAGGTAGTTAGGTAGGAAAAAGGATGGGTCAAGAGGTCGAGTGTTCAACTCCCCCTCCCCATTCTTTTTCCTAAAATTAGAAAATAAATAATTCACAAGAAAATAATATTTCACATTGATTTGAAAAGTGATTAAAGAAGATATTACTACATGTATAAGAAATTATGATGTCTTTTCACCTGTAAACTAACTGGTTAGGGGGTAGGAGGGTAGATAGGTAGGAAAAAGGTCAACTTGAGAGGTTGAGGGTTCAACTCCCTCTCACCACCTTTTTCACTTAATTTACTTAATTTATTATTTTTAGAATTATTATTTATTTCAAAATGGATATGCATTAAATTAATAGAAATAACTAATGGCCTAATGCATGAAAATAGAATAGTGACAGACATACATGCGCTTTTATCATTTTAATTTTTTAACATAGGGAAATTATATAAAATATAAAAAATGTATAATATACTTCCCTAACGTTTCGTTCTTTTAGAACCTAAAATTTTTACTGTCAACAGTGGCTCTTATTGGGGATGTGCATTCATGCCTGGATGCAACGAGATCCTAGTCATCTCTAGAAAAGCAGACCATAATGAGAAAAGAAATATGAGGCTTAAAAAAAAACAATAACATATAAGTTAGAGAATACTTCCTGTTTTAAGAGAAAAATGCTTTCAAATACTAACTGAGTTGGGAACTCCTGAATGACTTCATCAGTATCCTGTAGATAATATCAATTCTCACCTGCTTTCGAGATGACTATGTAAGGTCATAGCCATAATTCCTCAAACTTACCATGTTTTCATTTGTCTTGGTCTTTTGCATTCCATTTTAATGCCCAATCACCTTCTTTGAAAGTCCTATCTAATGTTGTTTTGTCATGAAGGGTTTTAATCTATCGTTGTTAATGAATATTCCTTTCTTGCTCAACCTGTCTTCCATAAAATTTACATCCTCAAGCTCTTCTTCCTGGATGAACTTGTAAACTGGTAGGAGATTTTTGAACGGTAACCTTTCTTGTTTTCCATAAACGAACTCATAAGGAGAAAAACCCGTTGATCTTTTTACTGTTACTCTATCTGCCCATAAAGCTAGATTTAGCTTTGAGTCCCGTGCCTTTTTGTTATTACTCAATAGTCTTCTGATAATCTTTAGTATATTCTTATTGCTTGATTCTACCTAACCATTCCCTTGCGGATGATATGGAGATGAGTATGATAGGCTGATGCCATATTTTTCACAAAATTCTAAAAATTCCTTAGATCTAAAACACATGTCATTGTCACAAAGAATCTTGCAAGGTACTCCAAATCTGGTATGTTGTCTGTCAAAAACTTGATGACCACTTTTCTTGTACATCTTGTCTCGTAGGTATAGCCTCAACCCATTTCATAAATTAATCTGTTGCAACCCATATCCAGTTGTGACCTCTGCTCGAAGAATCTACAATTTCCCCAATAAAGTCTATTCCCCACATTTTGAAAGGTTCCTCCATCTGTAACGGAATAAGGGGTAAAGCACCATTGTATTTCAGTTTCCTCGAGAACTTCTAACAATATTCACACTTTTTAACATAATCATAGCAATCCTTGAATATATGGGGCCAATAATACCCAGCTTTCAATATCTTATGGGTTGTTGTCTTAGTTGAGAAGTGACCACCGCATACCCCATCATGTAAATCCTTAATAACTAACTTGGCCTAGTAGGTGTCTAGACAAAATAGGAGGATGCCATCATTATTTTTCCAATATAGGTCTCCTTGAATCAATACATATCTTGATGCTTATAACTTTATAGTTCTTTTTTTATTATCACTTAGACCTTCTTGACACTTCATATGCTTTAAGAAGTAGACTATGTATGTGTACCATGCACACTGTTAAATGCTCATTTCTACACTTTCCAAATCTACCTAGTTTACTTGTGCTACATCCAAATTTATTTCTGCCATAAGTTTATCCAATCCTTTTCCTCTGATTAACTTAGTAATCTAAATTTCAATATCAAATTCTTGAATCTGATTTATACATCGACATCTTTTACCTATGACTTATGATTGCGTCAATATATCCTTAGTTGTCACATTAAGTACATATGCCACGATCTTAGCTCCAACCAGATAGGGTCTAAATGATTTCACTGATCTAACTAATGCATAAGCATGCTTTTCATGTATATCATAGTTCATCTCAGAAGCTTGTAAAGTTTTACTGAAGAAAGCTATTGGTTGCTCATATCCTTCATCTTTTTTTTGTAACAGGACTATTGTGATAGTGTGGAAAGAACCAAAGGAGAACAACTGAAATGGTTTGGAAAAATCAGAAGGTTTCAAAACTGGCACTTCTTTGATTGCTTTCTTAATGTTGGCAAATGCTTCTAAGGCCTCATCTATCCAATTTAGAGCCACATCTTTCTTTAACATCTGTGCAATAGGTTTTATGATTTCTAAAAAATTTGAGACGAACCTTCTCACAAAGTTGATTTGTCCAAAGAAAGATTGAATTCCCTTAACATTTTTAAGAATCTAAACCCTATCAATTGCTCCAATCCTTTTTGGGTCTATTCTGACTCCCTCCCTAGAAACAATGTGACCAAGGAGTTTACCCTCAGTTACCCCAAAATGACATTTCTTCGGGTTTAAGGATACTCCATATTCAAGGGCTCTTTTGGAAAGTTTCTCTAGATGCTTGCAATGATCTTTTGCCTTCTTAGAATAAGCTATGATGTCATCCTAATATATTACCATGATAATATCAATGAAATCCCCAAAAGCCACATCCATGGCTCTCTAAAAAGTAGCTCCAACATTCGTAAGTCCAAATGGAATTATTGCATAAACATATGTACCCCATGGTGTAGTGAATGTTGTTTTGTACTATTCTTCTTCTTTAACCTTTACTTGATTGTACCTGAAGAACTCATCCATCATGGATAATAATTCATTTCTTGTAACCTTTTGTAATAATGCCTCCATGTTTGGTAATGCATAGTTGTCCTTTAACGAAGATAAGTTTAGGTTTCTGAAATCCACACAAAGCCTGATATCTTTGTTCTTCTTCCTAACAGGTACCAAATTCAAAACCCAAGTAGAGTGTCTAATCGACTTGATGATACTAGCATCCCTCATCTTAAGGAGTTCCTCCTTCATCTTAGGATCCAAAGTCAGATTGATCGGTCTTTGCCTTTGTCTAAAAGGCTTTGCATTAGGTCTTAGGGGTATTTCATGTTGGAACAAGTCCTCTCTATAAGCCTTAAGATCATCATAGGACCAAGAAAATACATGTCTTTACTTTCTTAATAAACTAACAATATCATCTCTGATTTTAGGAGTTAACTTTTTACCATTGAAAACCTCTTTAGGAGTATGTTCATTTCCTAAATTTATCTTTTCTATTTCCTCTATAGTAGTATTTTCCATTTTAACCCTACTACTAGAATCCTTATTTTCAAACATCATTTCTAATGCAACAAGACCTTTAGGAATTTCATTAGTTTTAAGTTGAATTACATATTTTCCAAATAAAGTATCCTTTCAATCTATTGTTTCAACATAAGCATTTAAATCAATAAAATGATCTTCATACCTTTCTTCACATGCAAGGAACTTTATGATGTCTCTATCATCCTCAAAGATTTGCCAATTATGAACGTTATCAGGTATTTCCAGCCTTGATTTGATCTCTACTTGTGCAATATCTTCACATGGAATATCATTATGCTTAACTGCTAGGTTAGCCATGAAATCAGCAAGAATATTTTCAGACCTATCTATCCATGTTATTGAAAAAGCATCAAAACATTCTATGGAATCCCAAACTTCATTCTTGTACCTTTTTAGGGTATGATTCTTAGTAACAAACTTATCCCTAATATGAGATACAACTAACTCAGAATCACCATAAATAGAAAGAATTTTGATACCATGCTCACCTACTATTTTTAGACCTAGTAGGAGTGCTTCATATTCTACAGTATTGTTAGTACATTCAAAAACTCACAAAAAAGAATATTTAAAGGACTTCCCATTTGGGGAAATGAAGACTACACCTACTCCATTACCACTTTTGCTACATGATCTATCAAAAAACATTTTCCAAATGAAATCACTATTTTCCTTAGTGCGCATATTTCAATAGGACTAGTCTTTTCAATGAGATTTTTATGAATACTCACCTGGAAATTCTCCATGTCGGTATGGCAGAAGTGTGTAACCTAGCTCAGATCAATATCTTCAATGATATAAGTGGATCTCGGTTCCCTATCGATCCTTATAGCCCTGTCATTCACTGGGATAGAAGCATAAGACAAATCTAATTGAATATTTCCACCTACTAAATTGGACCACTATCTAGATAATAACATTCCATAGCTAGGTGGTACTTCTACAATAGTAATATCTATTTTATAAGATTTTTTAGGACATGAAGGAAACTTAAATTCAACATTTTTCATTATTCCAATAACTGGAACCAACCTATTATCCATAGCATAAAAATTTCCATAAGTAGTATCCACATTCATTCCTAATTCTTTCATTACCCCATAAGGCATAATATTAATTGCCACTCTAGAGTCTAACATATAATTTTTTACTAATTTATTGTTTCTCAAAAAAGTTAGAAAGAAAGGATCTACTTTAGTAGCATCTTCATTAACAAAAGTTCCTCAGTAAATAATTGGTAATTCTTCATTATCCTTTTGTTCCTTTGAATCTTTTTTAACAACATCATTTATTATCTTGATCATTTCATTCCTGCAATCAGTTAATTTAACTATTTCCATTAGAGGGATAGAAAGTTTTACCTGAGATAATGCTTGAGACATGAATGAAGTACAATTTGAAATTTCCTTACCATTGCTTTGCTTATCCATGGGTTTTCTTATCTTTGATGTCTGATCAACTTTCCTTTTAGGGACATCTATCTTTGCCTTCTTTATCTCAGCATTCTTGTTTGAAATCTTGTACATCCCTGCAACTTGTTCATTGCTTGAGTTCACATTCTTGTTCCTTAAGTGATAGTTGCTAAGAACCTGTTCCATTGCTACCACAATGTAAGCCTCTCTTTCCTCTTTTTTTGTCCTAATATCTAGACTCTCATCATTATCTGAAAAGACTTGATGTTCTTGTTGGTAACCTAACCTCCTGTAGCTTTCATCTGGCGTGTATTCACCATCTGAGTCATCGCTATCTCCTGACCAAAAGGGTGTAGATGAAAGAGCATTTATCACAGGCCTCTCCTCATATCCCTAGTTTTCCTCCTCTAGAATCTTTTGTGCTATAAGGAATTGCTCCTAAGGGTGAGGCATTTTGCAAATATCACACCAAAGCTCATCCCCTATAAACTGATTATTTTTCTTAAGAGGGTCTTGAGTGTCTATTTTCTTTTTTAAGGGATTTCCATCTTTCCATTTTGTATGATAAGGCATGTCCTACAACCTATACCGATCATTCCTATTGAAATTTCTGTCATGCCTTCCTGCTTGAAAGTGACCTTTGTTTGATTGCAAATTCTTCATCAAACTCACTAATTCATCCATCTTATCACTCTCATCACTTTTTTTTGGGACTATAGGATTGAATAGCTTGGGATCATTTCTTTTATCAACTCTCTTAGTAGCTATTCTATTATTTTTAATATTTAATGCAATTTTGAAAGCCTATTGTAAGGTTGTTGGGTTATGAGACCTTATCTCATAATTTATTTTGACATCAAAGGCTGTCAAATAAAAAGTGGTTAGAAAAGGATCAACAGGGTGGATATCTTTTGGAATCTTATTCAACACCCTGTTAAACCTTTTATTAAACTCCTTCAGTATTTCATTCATATTTTTCCTTATACTAGTTAATTCATGAGTTGCAAAAGATGGGTCTTTGTGATCCCCAAACTCTTCAATAAACTGATCAACAAAGTTTTGCCAACAAGTAATTGATCTATCTGGAAAATTTCTATACCATTCATTTGCACTATCCTTGAGTGAATGTACTAACATTTTCATATGCACATCCTCATAAGTAATGTCGAATTCATAAAAAATATTTTTGACATTAATGACATGTTGTTCTGCCAATTGGGATCCATCGCTAGTAAACTTAGGGATAGAAGTCTTTAACTTATTATGTATTGGGTTAGAACAACATACTATATTTGAAAAATCCAATGGTTTATATCTTTCATTAACTTCTTGAAATCTGGCATCAAATAGATTTCTATTATTGTTATTATGAAAATGTTGATTTTGGGGAATAGGGTTACCTCTATGGTATTGATTTGCCAGGTTACCATATTGGCCAGTGTGAGGCTGCTGAGCCATATTCATTGGATTTTGTGCCCATCCTCTGTATTATTGATGTTGCTGCTATACAAGATTCCTAGATTGTTGATTTGTGCCCATACCATATGGTTGTGCATAATTTTAGCCTCCACTTGGATGCATTGAACTCTACATTTTGTGTGCATGACTTTGCTATATAGGATTTTTTTCAAGCTATGTATTAATATAATAATTTTCTCCTCTTCCCTGTGTGTAATTTTCATGTTGCCGCAAGCATTGGCCGCTTATATCCTCTGTATAAGTATTAAAAACCTATGCACCTCCCTAGCTTTGTGCATGGTTTCCTGGACATGTATATTCTCTAGCACTTTGACCATGATTATATTTATTTTCATCTTCAATATATTGATTATGTACTTTATTTCTCCCCGCATTAATGTTTCCACTATACAAATAATTATTTTGTTGTGGATAAACATCTCTATTTATATTTCCAAAATTAATGTGAATATTTTTATTACCATAATCATTTTCAACATATTCATCATTCTCGGTAAGTTGATAATAATTACCTTGCTTATAATGCGGCTCAACATGTTTTATTCCCTCTCATTGCGTAGATTCACAATAATCAGCTTGTTGTTTATAAAAACATTTATTGTTCATCTACTCAATGTTAAAACTCCCTTCTACACAATTCTGCGCAAGTGGATAAGTACTAATTTCTTACTAAGATGTTTGGTTCTGGTAATATATATTATCATTATGTCCATACGCCTAAATATATTCTTTAAATAAATATGATCCTCCTGAGAAAGTTTATGATTTTTATGTGGTTGTTTGTGTGCATTATTCCCAGCCTCATATAAGTATTTATCTCCACATTTTATTCCAATGTTATTTACGTGCTAGTCATTCATGAATCCATTTGACTGCTCATACACATTAGGGTAATGCCTATCATGTGTTTTTTGATGCTCATCTTCTCACTGCTCACCCAACGCATGCATGTTCTCATGCATAAGCTCCCATTTTTTGTTGTTACCATAAGGCTGGGCATATTCCTTTTGCTACATATTTCTTTGGTCTTGTTCAAATCTGCATGGCTGCTCATGCAAGCTCTCATGATGTTGGTCTTTGCCATATTTATTTTTATTATCTCCTTCTTGGGCAAATTCATAGGGCATTTTATACAATTCTTTATTGTATTGGTCATTATGAATATATTTCCTCACATATTCTTCCTTCCTTTTCTCAAGTAAATGTGTATTATTCTATTGTTTACATGGATGACATGTGTCCAGAGGCTACGCATGCTTTTGGCCATGCGTAAGTTGATAAGGTTGCTCATGTGTGCTTTGCTAGGTATTATTTTGCTACAAGTTTGGTGGAGTGTTGCTTGTGCAATTATTTTGCTGCGAGCTTTGCACAAGTTGATATATGTTCTCATGCAAGACTCCAGACTATTTTTGTTGATTATTGTTTTTAAAATACTTATCTTTGTCCTGCATAGTTTTGCCACCATTTGACTATCTATAAAGGTTTTTATTATACTGTGCACTTGGAATTTGTTGTTCCATATACTCCTTCCTCTGCGTGAGTGAATAATTAGTGTTTGGCTGCTTATTTCCAGGCCTTGATTCCAAACTGACATGTTGGTCATGTGCATAAGCATTAGGCTACATATTTGAACATGTCTTAACATGCTGGTCACATTTTTCAGCATAGAAAATAGGTTTTTGATAATGTATATTGCCAATTTGCTTGCTGGGAATATTCATATATTCCTCCTTTTGCATAGGGTAGTGGTTATTATTATGTTTTTTGTTTTCACCACCTTCCACTTCTTCCTTTTGTTGCATGCCATGTAGGTACTTTTGATCAATGTTGTGTGACTGTGTATTGTCACCGCATATGCCTTGCAGGTACCAGACTAAATGATTTATATTATCCTTATTTTGCAATTCATATATGTCACGATCTCTCAAGTCACCTGTGATAATTTCATCCTATCGCAAATGGTTTGAAAACACATCATATTGCCCACTTCAAATATTATCCTTCATATATGCATGTGATTTAGGGCAATGTTAACTGTCTACATACTGATGTGTGTGATTAAATCCATAAGGCTGCTCACTCGTGCCTTTTAACAAGCTATTATATGTGTGATAACATGTCTCACCATCCTGTGTGTTTCACTGTGCATGGTCCATGTATTTTTCATCTTGCACATAGTGTTGTGCTTCATCATTATCACCCAGCATGCTCTCCCTATTAGGCTACATATTATTATCAATGTGGTGAGATTTATTATGCAGGCCATATTGTTGATGGCTGGCAAAATCAACATGACTAGATTGCTACACATATTGGCTTCTTTGATCATTACCACTGAGCCTTATATTATTATCTCTTACACCATGCATATATTCATCTAGACACTACATGTATAGTTCCTGTAAATCAAGTATGTATTCATTTCCTCCTTTGTCACGTGTTACCACATCAACCTCCTTCATCTTATATACTTGGGATTTCCTTACGCCTTGTACATTTCTATGTTCTGCTTGCCCAGTGATATTATGATTTTGATCATTTTTATTTTTTAAATGATTTTGATTATTTTTAGGTTGCTAGGCACCATTTTTTTCAATATTTATAATATCTCTTTCATATTGCTAAATTTCATAATATCCTTCATTAATATTTTTACTTCCTTGCATATTTTCATAATGCTTCTTATCATAATTTTGCTCAAAATTATTAAAATTATGACCAAAATGATCATTATCCCTCTACTCTTGTCCACTGGCTCCACCATAGTGGGAGTGATTGTGCTCACCATTATTGAATAAACTGTAGATGTTTCCACTACGCATAGGTTGTCCCTACAAATCACATTCATTATCATGATCTTGATCTTGATTACTCTGATAAACTTTAACCTGGTGATCAAACTATGTATGTTGATCATATCCTAGGGAATTCATTTAATTGTGTTGATTATGATGTTCACTATCACTGTTATTCCTTACAATCCCTTGTGCATTGTCTTGATTTTCACAGTGATTGTTATTTTCTCCCCGCTCGTTATCCATGTTATACATTGGATTAGAAAAAACCCTAAACCAATCATTGTCACTTCATGTAACCCTTTCTCCATTGTTTGGTTCAAACATAGGATTAACATAACTATTATTAAAAAATTGGTTGTTGTTCTTTCTGTGAGGAGGAGTGTAAATCGGCACCTGAATACTTTAATTAATAGCTTCATTATTATTTACTTTGCCATTTCTAGCATCACTTCTATTAGGCGAAATAATGATTTCCCTTTCCATTCCCAACTTCCTAAGAGCTTCATCTGGCTATCTTCTAAGGGCTCTAAGCATCCTCTTATCTTTATGCTCCAATCTAATCATCCCCTCAACTATTTCATGGGTGAACCCATAATAGTGGGTTACACTTTTTTGCCTGAATGGACACTAAACTCTACATTTTGAAAAAAAATTTAGATTCAAATGCATATAGTTGTTAAACCATTTAAAATCGAAAGATGAAGTAAATTAGAGTCTTTTACGATTTTTTGTCTACATTCTAAATATATTTTTTATTTTTATTTTTTAATTCATTTGAATGATTTTTTCCTTCTCCCACGAAAACTAATATGTTGCAAAAAATGTCATTTTCAAAGAGTTACTTGGTTTTCATAGAGCATAAGTTCTTTTTTTCTAAAATAGATATCAATGTGATTCTTTCAAATTTAGTTTTGTAACTGTTACCCTAATTTTCATATACATGCAAATTTGACCAATTCCCATCTCAAGGTCTCTATTTTTACCCTGCCAAGCACCTCAAAAAATTTCATAGCTTTATATCCTGTTCTCTGGTCTTTGCAAGCTTTCTAACTCTCTAGTCTACAGGTCAAAAAATTCATAAAAGTAGCCATTGTAGGCTTAAAACCCTAAGTAACCCTTTCACCTGATATATTTTCAAGTTACTTTATCAGCCACTTAAAATCTTAAATGCCCATGTGCGCTTTAATCCTATTGGCTAGTCACAGATTCTCATATTTCTCTAGCGGTGATCTTTCCCTCTCAGTGATTCAGCGACTACATGATTCTCATAGTCGCTAAGTGTTTCACAGTTAAGTCCTTAATGGTTAGCAATTCAATGAGTGGTTAGCCTTCCCTTGGTTGCGTAATTGCTAGGTTCTTTGGTGGTCTCAAGATTGCGGGGTCCCAGTTAGGAAGATCCGACAGCTATCGTGGAATTGCAAGGGGTTCTTCTGACACATGTGATCTTGTGATGGCCATTAGATCTTCCAAGTCTATAGTGCTTCAAAGTCAAGTGGGTCCATTTCCACGTTGTCCCATGTGGAAGCTTCTCATTGGCTGAGGGTGACAATTCAGATAGTATGTCAGAACAGGCCTGGCCGACTGAGTCCTTTTTAGATCGACAGCTGGCATATGATCTCAAGGCCTTGTGTCAGAGCATCAAATCTTGTGACTACCATCAATTTCTCCTTGGTGATGTAACTCTTCATGCTTGGTGGGTCCACTACTATGTGTACACAAATGGTGGTTTCTCAATAGTCTACATGGTAGTGATTCGGCAATCTGTCAGTGGGACCAGGTTTCCAGCATTTCAAAAGGCTCTAACATCTATAGAGGATTGATAGCTGGCGCATGTTTGCAAGGAATCTTTCTGCAACATGCGATCATGCACTTTCCATTAATCTTGCTTTATCTCTGGGATCTGTTAGGTGGGTCCTCAGTTTATGACATGCTCAAATTTGATTGGTTCACGGTGACGACTAGATTTCCAAGTGGGTTCATTTGTTAGAAGGGGTTCTAGCTTAAAGAGATTAGCAGCTGGTGCATGATCTAAAAGAATATTTGGGGGTAATGAGACCTTGCGCCCACCATTGGATCATAATCTTGTCTTAAGTGGGACTGATGTCAAGACTTGCTGAGGTGTATGCTTATAGAGCAATCAAGGGTGAATAAAGGAATGACATGTGGTAGTTCTAGGCTTAGGGTTAAGGGTATTCCATGAATCAGCAACTAAAGAACTTTTCTGTGTTCTCTAGACTTAACCGGGGTCAACTCAATGTTTAAACGACTCTACAACTGAAGGAAAGGGTAACCTGAGGTAGACTTAAAGTTAGATTTGTAGTCAGATGTCGAGCCTGGGTAAATAAGAAGATCTGACGGTCATGTTTTAAACTAAGATTAAGATTTAAACGTCGACTGTTGATGGAGGAAAATTTTGGTGCCACCTATTAGCCGTTATTATTTAAATTCAAATATATTCCTGTAGGGTTTCGGCTAGGTTTTTTTTGCACCAGTAATCAATTGTGACAGAATTGGTAGATGGAATTTATATCTTCAGGATATTTTGCAGTTGAGGAAGATGATGACAGGGGTCTGGGCGGCTATTTTTGGTCACTTCTTGTCTCAGGGGGTACCAATTAGTGCATTCATGGCAAGACTTTGTGCAAGAGAGGTAGATAAGTCCAGCTTGCTTGTCTGCAAGTTGATTTCCAGTATAGAGATGGGCACAAATATTTGATCGGCTATGATTTTTGCAAAGATATATTTATGATCAGATTTGATCAGCTAGAGTTTTCATTATTGTATTGTAAAAAATTCTCTAACCCTAGTTAGATTTTTTACTCTTGCCTATGTGCAAGGGAGTATGTATATATTGTATTTTTGGAGCCTTAGGGCTCAGAGTTAGACAATTTGTAGAAGAAATTCATCTTTTCTTAAGGGTCATTTGTGGTATCATTTCTACCGTGTGGCTAATATAGTTGTATTTCTCCCATTGATGATTCAGATATTGTAGACGTATTTTTTGTGACAATCCTTCATGTCCCTATGCTTCCTTGTCTAAATTATTTCTTATTGGATTAAAGTATATGATGCTTTCACTGATGTCTTAGGTTTCCTGATCCCTCTTGCTTTCTATGATTTTGTGTGTTATTATGTTTGATCTGATTTAGATGCTTTGTGGGTATACTTCAACCCCCTAACAGTCTTATCTCATTCCTACATCGAGTTGCAGAAGTGAATGTCTATTTGCAGGTCATAGGTTGTGTCTTATGTTCAAACCCTCCTATGAAACACTTTTGCAAGCCTATTCAGTAAGTTGTGATCTATTAGACCTGAGCTTTTCATTGGTTCTATTCCTCTATACTCAGATCCAAACCCTAATTTCAGTGTATCACCTAGTAGGTAGTTTTCTTTCAGTCATTTCCCTTTCAAGCATTCCTTCTATCCCTTTCCATCAAAATTTTTACTTTTCATGTCTAGAAGCAAAAAATTTTGATTATCCAAGAGGAACTAGCCTAGAACCTGGAGGTCTCATCTTAGTTAGCATAGGTCCCACAACCTAGAGATGATTCCCATGTTATACTAGGTTATCAAGACTACGAGAGCTTGATACAAAGGTGCAAACTTAGTGTATAACAATTATGGCATGCCCAATGGGACAGTAAAAAGATCAGATTAATGTTCAAAGGTGTTCCTATTGGTTCATCTACAAAAGGATCAAAGAAGTTCAGTACACAAGGACTATCAATATAGGCTTAAGCTCAAGGATACCCCACCTTGGTGCTGGTGTATAACAATTCTGGCATGCTTGGTGGGAAAAGAAGTTTATTCAAATTCAAGTTATGTTATCTCTGATATGCAAATTACATAAAACAGGCTTTTAAAAGTCATTCTATCAGGTATATCTGGCAACTCCATTGATTTCAAGGATTAGGGCTAACCTTGTTTAAGGTTTATGAGAAAGATTGAGACTAGAAGCTCAAAGCCCACTAAGTTTTCAGAGTTTCCTTAAAGAAGAAGTCATAAAGGAAGGTCAACTCAAAGAACATCCCCTGCAAGGAGAGTTCAGTCAACACCTCCTGATACTTTAGAAAGGAGATATTTTCCCTTTCATTTTAGAAGAAGAGGCAGATCTCTAACCAGAGATGTAGAAGAGGATTCAGATCTAGCAGCAAATACAACTCACATAGTTGTTAATCTTCAGATTCCAGCTCCTGCAATGACTAGGCCGTTTGAATTTGCACCCTTTAATCAGGGTAGCCCATTAAATTTTTCTCAACATCATGATGTGCCCTTGGTGGCACTTAAGAGCATACCTGATTTCACAAGTGAAGGGAAGACAACTACTTTTGAACACATAAGAGATGTGACCACCATCTATAGCATACATAACATTACTCAAGAAGATGTGGCCATAAAATTACTAGTGGCCTCTCTAAAAGGTAAGGCTCTTGAATGGTTTAGAACTCTAACTGTTGGTTCTATTACTTCATGGGATGAATTAGGAGATGCATTAAGTAAATATTTTGAGGATAAATCAGATAACTTATCTCTAGTTGAGGAGTTAACAACCATTAAGAGAGACCCTCAAGAGTAGATGACAGATTACAATAGTAGATTCCTTAAAACATGGAATAGAATTCTAGTATCAGTAAGACCATCAGCTGACCATGCTTTTCTTTATTACTTACAAAGTTTGAATGGTCAAATTTCTATCATGATCCAGTCTATGGGTGGTACTTCCTTACCTCAGGATTTTGACATAGCTATCAGGGATGAAAATTGTTTGATTCAAGTAGGCATGATTGCTAGAAGGCCTCTAATGCCCATTTTCCCTAGCCTTCAACCCATTGCACCTGCACAAGTACCCCCATTTACCCCTATTCCTACCATATTAGCACCTCAAGCCCATACTAGTGGTCAAGAGCTAATGGCTAGTTTCTCCCAAGAGCTACAAGAGATAAAGGATAGCCAACAAAGCAGTCAGCAAGAAATGACAAACTTGTTGCAGACCTTGACTAAGGAAGTCACAAATCTAAAGAAACAAGGTCAAGGAATTAGACCACCATTTCAGTCACAAGGCCAAGGTCCTAATCAACAACATCAAAATCAAGGACAACCTTATCAAAAAAATGGGCCATCATACCAAGGAGGATATCAAGAACAAAGACAAAGTTTTAATCAAAGACCATTCCAACCATATAACCCTACACCTCTAAATTCTTCAAATCCAGTGAGGGATATGGTTCCTAGTCAAAATAATATGGCTATGAAGAATGAATGGTGTTTTCCTTACAATAAGCCTCACAATCAAGCTACATGTTCAAATGGATGGATGAACCAAGCTCTAATGGTTCAAAATGTCTCACAAGCCCAATCAGAGGCTTCATCCAGTGGCTCAGTGCCTAAACAAGAATCACAAGAAAATGAGACTGCTCTCTTTAATTGGGAGCAACCAAACTTCAATGGAGTCAATGATGAAGCTACTTTTGTTGCCTATAAAAGAGCAAAGAGAAGAGCTCAAGACATGGAGAGAGAAGATTCCAATGCCAAAGCCACTACATCTGTAGAGCCACTATAGTAAGCTACTCCCATCACACCTAAGGAGGCTCCTATCATTACAAGCAGAGAGGGCCAAATTCCAAAGGAAGTAGAGCCCATCATAGTGAAAGCACAACAAAGAATACACACTAAGACACCTTATAACATTGTAGACAACATGAAGAAGGTGAATGTCACCATGTCCATGTGGGACTCTTTGGCTCTTCTAGGACAGCCTAAAATTTTGAAGAAGGCCATGAAAGAAGTAGTAACTCCTCAACCTGCAAAAGAAGCTGCAAAGCCAGTGTTGGTTAACATTGATCAAGAAAAGGAGGCTCCAAGTAGCAGCTCCAAAGGCAATGCCACACAAGGTAGGAATTCAAAGCCACCTCCCTTTTATGTATCTCTAATTATTGGAAAATCATTAGTACATAATTGTAAGGTAGATAGTGGGGCTACTAGCACTGTAATGCCCAAGAAACTAGCTAACCAATTAGAACTAAAATATGAACCCTTTCAAAATAAGGTTACCGAACTTGATGGATCCTTAGTCAATACTATAGGTGTGGCTAAGGATACCATTCTGATCTTACATGCTAGTCCTAATTTCTCCATCCTCCTTGATATATATATCATAGATCTCCTTGTGTTATTTGCTATATGTCTTTCAAGGGAGTTCACAGCCAAAATAGGAGGCTACCTATCTTCTAACTGGTCTCACATGCTATTTCATACAAGGTATGGGACTAAGGTCACCATTAAGTTAGAACCATTAGCAGCACACCATATAGAGCCATATGTATCCAATACCATGAATGTAAATTGCCCTATAATTGATAATAGTGACTTCCAAACCATTAGTGAAGCAGACACAAAAATAGAAAGTATCCCTGATATTTTTTTAGATGAAAGAGCTTTAGAAGCCCAAGAAAATCTTGTTTGGGATTTTGGTTTGGGAAGTTATTTAATCCAAGAAAGTGGGGTCCTAGAGCCAAGCCTTCTCAAGGAAGATACTAATTTAGAGGATCAGAATAATCAGGTTTGGGAACTATTTTTTGATGGAGCTAGAAGTAGACATGGTTCTGGAGGTGGTGCTATGTTAGTGTCCCCAAGAGGAGAAAGGTATTATACTACCTTTAGATTTAGTTTCTCCTGCACTAGCAATACTACAGAATATGAAAGTCTAGTCAATGGACTAGAGTGGGCTAGAAAAAGAGGGCTTAAGGCCTTAAAATTTTATGGTGATAGTGAGTTAGTTGTCAGCCAAGCAAGAGGGATAAATGCAACCAAGAATGACACTTTGAAAGCATACAAACATAGAGTTTGGGATATAATTGAAGATTTTTGTGCTTTTAATATTGTTGCTATCCCTAAAAAGCTAAATCAAAATGTAGATAGGTTAGCTACTGTCAGATCTCAGTATGGCATTCCAAATAGCATTTCAAAAGAAGTAGATCAATAGCATATTAAAGTGATTTTTAGACCATCTATTCCTGATAATGATGTCAATTGGCAAGTGTTTGACAATGATGAACAAATTCTGCAATTCTTGTTTGAAGAAGATGTCTTTTCAGAGCATAATCAAGATAGGCTATCACAAAACTATGGTGATCAGGTGATACAACTTAAGTCTAATAAGATGCCTAGAGGTCTTGTTACATTGGAGGCTATCTTCAACAAGGATGATGAAGTCAAGAAAAACAAAGCTGGCCTGGTAATCCAACAAGAACATTGTGTTGAATTAGAGTTGGAACCAGAAAGGAGCCTACAATTTGGAAAAGTAAACATTGAATTAGAAAAGCAAGCTTACACTCAGTTATTCAAAGAATTCAGTGATGTTTTTGCATGGCAATATGATGACCTCAAAGGTTTTGACCCTACCCTTGCTCAGCACACTATTGAATTAGAACCTAATGCCAAACTAGTGAGGCAAAAGAAAAGGCCTATTAATCCCAAGCTTGAGCCACTTATGCATAAAGAACTACTCAAACTAATAGAAAGTGGTATCATCTACCCCATCAAGCATACTAGTTGGGTTTCCAACCTTGTTCCTGTCAGGAAGAAGAATGGGGAGCTGAGGTTATGTGTTGACTTCAGGGATCTTAACAGAGCCTCATTAAAGGACCACCATCCATTACCCTCAATGGAAAAAATCTTACAATGTGTCTCTGGATCCAAGAGATTTTCATTATTGGATGGTTATTCAGGATACAATCAAATCTTAGTGAATGAAGAGGATCAATATAAGACTACATTTACAACCAAGTGGGGAACCATGGCTTATCAAAAGATGCCTTTTGGTTTGTCAAATACAAGTGCTACATTTCAAAAGGAAATGGATATGGCCTTTAAGAGCCTAATGTACAAGTTTGTGCTGGTCTACTTAGATGACATAACTATCTATTCTAAACATGTAGTAGATCACATCAAACATTTGAGGAAGATCTTTGAAAGGTGTAGAGAATTTGGGATATCTCTTAATCCCAAGAAGTGTGTGTTTGCAGTTCATGAAGGAAAATTGTTGGGATATGTAGTATCCAAACAAGGGATCACAGTGGATCCTGAGAGAATTGTAGCTATTCTAGAGCTACCCCTACCACGTCACAAGAAAAGTCTCCAATCTTTCATAGGAAAGATTACTTTTGTTAGGAGGTTCTTGCCTAACATTGCAGATTTACTAAAGCCTTTGACAGCCATGTTAAAGAAGAGTTCATCTTTTAGTTGGACCAAAGAAGGGAGAGTCAATTTCCAAGCTATCAAAGAGGCCCTAACAGAAGACCCTACCCTCTTGAACCCGAACTTTAGTAAGGATTTTATCCTATATGCTTATGGAGGTCATGATGCTATATTTGCAATGTTGACCCAAAAAAATTCAAATGGATTGGAGCAGCCTATTGCTTTCTTTAGCAAAGGTTTAGAAGAGTATGAACAGAGATACTCTTTTGTAGAAAAACATGTACTTGCTATGGTGAAGAGCCTTAAAAATTTTAGATATTTGTTAACCCATAGAAAGGTACATTTGAAGGTTACTCATCCAAGTGTCAAGGAGTTTTTGCTTTCCAAGGACCTAAATGAGAAAAGAGTTGGTTGGATCACCAAGGTGATGTAATATGACATAGATATTCAAACTACCAAGCTTTTTAGAGGAAGAGGTCTTTGTGAGCATTTGGCATCAGATGAGAGTTCAAAGAAATCAGAGCAAATAGATGCATCTCTGGTGGTGCATGATACAGAAGAACAAGCCAAGGCAATAAGCTGGTTGCCTAATATGATCAATTGTTTGAAGATAGGACAATGTCCTACAGGTTTGGATTCAACAAAAAGAAGGTATTATAGATTACAATATGTTCCTTTTCTACTGATAAATGAAGTTCTTTTCAGAAAAGATCACAATGGTGTCCTTTTAAGATGCATAGATTCAAAAAAGATAGTAGACATCCTATTTGAGTTTCATGATGGACCTTCTGGAGGTCACTTTTCCCCTAGGACTACTGCTTTTAAAATTATGAGGGCTGGATACTATTGGCCATCTATCTTTAAGAATAGTCATGATTATGTGAGAAAATGCATCAAGTGTGCCATGTTTTGTGGAAAAGAAAGGCTTGCAGCCTTGCCCCTACAACCAATCAGAATATAGCAGCCTTTCATGAAGTGGGGTATAGATTTCATTAGAATGATCAATCCTCCATCTAGTGCAAGACATAAATGGATAATTACTGCAACTGATTACTTCACTAGATGGACAGAATCAATTTCTTTAAAAGAAGCCAATGAAAATGCTGTGTTGAGTTTTTATGATGATATAATCCATAGATTTGGCATTCCAGATTCCATAATTTCAAATAATGCATTGGCATTCACATGCCTCAAAGTCTCAGAGTGGGCAGTCAAGAATGGCATCTATCTAAATACCAGTTCCAA
The DNA here is from genome assembly GCA_027943335.1 of Chamaecyparis obtusa. Taxonomy (NCBI): domain Eukaryota; kingdom Viridiplantae; phylum Streptophyta; class Pinopsida; order Cupressales; family Cupressaceae; genus Chamaecyparis; species Chamaecyparis obtusa. The sequence continues at coordinate 632,772 of BSBK01007617.1, forward strand.
TTATTACTCCCAAGGTAATGGCTTAGCTGAATCAACAAATAAGAACTTGATTAAGATAATCAAGAAGACTCTGCAAGACAATCAGAGGGATTGGCATACTAAGCTCAAGTCTGCAATGTGGTTAGATAGAATTACCTGAAAGAAGATAATTGGTAATTCTCCTTACATGCTAGTGTATGGCAGAGAGGCTAAGTTGTCCATTTCAATTGAATTACCAGCCCTGGACTTAGCCACTCAATATTCCCTATTTGAAGAGGAGGATCCCTTGCAGATCAGATATGCTCAATTGATGGAGCTAGAGGAAATCAGAGATAAGTCAATGCAAGATATGGAGTTTCATCAGATTCAAACAAAGAGGAGTTTTGACAAAAGAGCCAGGATCATAAATTTCAAGGTTGGGGATGTAGTCCTCAAGTGGGATGAGTTCAAGTATAGACTTGGTAGGCATACCAAATTTGATTCATTTTGGGGCAGACCATTTGTTATAATAGAATGCAAGAGATCCAATGCTTTCTAGCTATTAGATCTTAAAGGAGTTTCCTTTCCAATCTCAGTCAATGGATTCCACTTGAAGCCCTACTTTGAGGTTAATCCCTCTCTGTAAATTTTGTAAATATGCTTTCCCCTGCTTTATTTCCCTATTTTCTAGGCTAGTTTCCTACTTTACAAGAAGTACTAGTGCACAAGTTTGCCTCTCTAGTTCCAGTCCTGTCTCCCTATGAGAAATTTTGATTTTTTATGACCCCATGCCCAATGGATTGTCATAGGCCACTAGTTTTCCATGTCTAGCAGGCTGACATCTAGCAAAAATCACCAAAATGTTACCCTAATTTTCATATGCATGAAAATTTGACCAATTCCCATCTCAAGGTCTCTTTTTTAACCCTGCCAAGTACCTCAAAAAATTTCATAGCTTTATGTCATGTTCTCTGGTCTCTGCAAGCTTTCTAACTCTGTGGTCTGCAGGTCAAAAAATTTATAAAAGTAGCCATTGTAGGCTTAAAACCCTAAGTAACCCTTTGGCCTGATATATTTTTGAGTTACTTTATCAGCCACTTAAAATCCTAAATGCCCATGTGCTCTTTAATCCTATTGGTTGGTTGCAGATTCTCATATTTCTCTAGCGATGATCTTTCCCTCTCAGTGATTCAACGACTGCATGATTCTCATAGTAGCTAAGTGTTTCACAGTTAAGTCCTCAACAATTAGTGATTCAATGAGCAGTTAGCCTTCCCCTGGTCATGTAATCACTAGGTTCTTTGGTGGTCTCAAGATTGCGGGGTCCTAGTTAGGAAGATCTGACGGTTGTCATGGAATCACAAGGGGTTCTTCTGACACATGTGATCTTGCGATGGCTGTTAGATCTTCCAACTCTGTAGTGCTTCAAATTCAAGTGGGTCCATTGCCATGTTGTCCCATGTGGAAGCTTCTCATTGGCTGAGGGTGACAATTCGGATGGTATGTCAAAGCGAGCCTGGCCGACTGAGTCCTTTTTAGATTGACGGTTGGTGTATGATCTCAAGGCCTTGTGTTAGAGCATCAGATCTTGCGACTACCATCGATTTCTCCATGGTGACGTAAGTCTTCATGCCTGGTTGTCCACTACTATGTGTACACAAATGGCAGTTTCTCATTGGTCCACATGGTAGTGATTTGGCAATCTATCAATGGGACCAAGTTTCCAGCATTTCAAAAGGCTCTGACATCTGGAGAGGATCGATGGCTGGCACATGTCCACAAGGAATCTTTCTAACACATGCAATCATGCACCTATCATTGATCTTGCTTTATCTCTAGGCTCTATCAGGTGGGTCCTCAGTTTATGACATGCTCAAATTTGATTGGTTCACGGTGATGACAAGATTTCCAGGTGGGTTCGTTTGTCAGAAGGGGTTCCAGCTTAAAGAGATCGATGGTTGGCACATGATCTAAAAGAATATTTGAGGGAAATGAGACCTTGCGCCCACCATTGGATCAGAATCTTGTCTTAAATGGGACAGATGTCAGGACTTACCGAGGTGTATGCTTATAGAGAAATCAAGGGTGAATAAAGGGATGACATGTGGCAGTTCTAGGCCCAGGGTTAAGGGTATTCCACAAATCAGTGACTAAAGAACTTTTCCATGTTCACCAGACTTAACCGGGCTCAACTAAATGTTTAAACAAATCTGTGACTGAAGGAAAGGGTAACCCGAGAGGTAGACTTAAAGTTAGATTTGCAGTCAGATGTTGAGCTCGGGTAAATAAGAAGATCTGACGGTCACATTTTAAAGTGAGATTAAGATTTAAACATCGACCGTCGATGGAGGAAAATTTTGGCACCACCTATTAGCCATTATTATTTAAATTCAAATATATTCCTACAAGGTTTCGGCTAGCTTTTTTTTTGAACCAGTAGGCAATTGTGACAGAATTGGTAGATGGAATTTATATCTTCAGGATAGTTTGCAGTTGAGGAAGATGATGACAAGGATCTGGGTGGCTATTTTTGGTCACTTCTTATCTCAGGGGGGTACAAATCAGTGCATTCATGGCAAGACTTTGTGCAAGAGAGGTAGATAAGTCCGGGTTTCTTGTCTACAAGTTGATTTACAATATAGAGATGGGCACAAATATCTGATCGATTATGATTTTTGCAGAGATATATTTATGATCAAATTTGATTGGCTAGGGTTTTCATTATTGTATTGTAAAAAAATCTCTAACCCTAGTTAGATTTTTTACTCTTGCCTGCGTGCAAGGGAATATGTATATATTGTATTTTTGGAGCCTTAGGGCTCAAACATGGACACTTTGTAGAAGAAATTCATCTTTTCTTAAGGGTCATATGTGGTATCATTTCTACCCTCTGGCTTATATAGTTGTATTTCTCCCATTGATGATTCAAATATTGCAGAGGTATTTTTTGTGACAATCTTTCATGTCCCTATGCTTCCTTGTCTAAATTATCTCTTATTGGATTAAAGTATATGATGCTTTCACTGATGTCTTAGGTTTCCTATTTCCTCTTTCTTTCTATGATTTTGTGTGTTATTGCATTTGATCTAATTTAGATGCTTTTGTGGGTATACTTCAACCCCCTAATAGTCTTGTCTCATTCCTACACCAAGTTGTAGAAGTGAATGTCTGTTTGTAGGTCATAGGTTGTGTCTTATGTTCAAACCCTCCTATGAAACATTTTTGCAAGCCTATTCAGTAAGTTGTGATCTATTAGACCTGAGATTTTCATTGGTTCTATTCCTCTATACTGAGATCCAAACCCTAATTTCAGTGTATCACCTAGTAGGTAGTTTTCTTTCAGTCATTTCCCTTTCAAACATTCCTTCTATCCCTTTCCATCAAAAGTTTTACTTTTCATGTCTAGAAGCAAATTAAGGTGATTATCCAAGAGGAACCAGCATAGAACCTGGAGGTCTCATCTTAGTTAGCATAGGTCCCATAGCCTGGAGATGATTCCCATGTTATACTAGGTTATCAAGACTACGAGAGCTTGACACAAAGGCACAAACTTAGTGTATAACAATAACATCCATACGAAGGGCACACAATTTTTTTGATGACTTTATTACAATTATTGCATATTTTATTAAGGTCTGAAATTGACTAAACTGTAATTTTGACATACCTTGACTACATAGCTTATAACTTGTTATGTATTTGTCCACTTTAATTTTTTATTTTTTTGATAGAAAGATAACTTCAATACCTAGGGCATAGATATTTTTTAGAATTTTTTTTCCCTCATTTACTATTTTTCCATAAGTGTCAAATATAGAGGTAGACATACGGTGAAATATTTATGTTTAGTAAAACTAAAACTACAAAGTCATAATAAACTAAATATATATTTACATTATTATCATTGGAAAGATTTTTCTTAGTAGTACCTTACTAAATAGATAGGTTTCTCAAATGGATTCATTTGATCTGCCAAAAGATAAATTTGAAGTGATTTTTTATCATCATTTTAATAGGTGTGAAGGAGACTCCATTGTAGGTATGAATGATGAGTATAGATGTTATGTCAATGTTTTTCTTATCTAAGAGGCTTTGAGATAACCATTTGTAATTAGTTCCTTCAAATGGGACCTCTCAAGGCTTAAATAATCACATTTTATTAAAAATTAGTAATTTTAGCAAAAATCAGCATGTCTAAAAAAGTGTAACCCACTATTGTGTGGTCACCCTCATCCATCCGCATATCCTCGTGTTCACACATAGCTTCTTGATTACTAGGCTCAAAATATGGAAAAGTATTTCTATACTCACTATTATACATTGGGCTATGGTGGTTTGAACTTGGGAACTACTCACAAGCAAATTCCTGAACTTCATCTTTGTTAGGTTACTTTTCAGGAGATACATACAACATCTTCTTTTTTGATTTCTTATTCCTCCTATTTGGTTTCAATTCAATGAATGAATTGTTCTTTAGAGATCTTCTACCTAACATAGGCTTTTCCTAATACTGAGTTTTAGATTCACCACCTCACCTTCTGTGAGGAATCTACAACTATTCTGAGTCCTTTATCCCAGTAGACTCTCTGTAATAATAACCAAAGATTTTGAAATTATCCTTTACTGATAGCGATCCCTAGCAAAGTCGCTAACTTGTTGGTGCTCAAAAATGATGGACCATTTTGAGGCCAACTAACAGGCACAAACAAGTGCCTCTCCAATTCTGACTTGATTGAGCCAAGGTTGGTAGGCCTGAATCAAAAGCTCTTTCAAACTGCACAAACACATGCACAGACAAAAGCAATTCCTTCCAAAGGGATTAACAATCCTTGGAGGAAAATAACCTCATCTCGTAATTGTTAAATAGATTGAAATCCAAACTAAGGCTTAAAAGTATTACTAAAACCTAATTGAATGCTTTGTAAAGAAGATACCAGATATAATGTGTAAACTACAGAAAGAACCAAATGATAATTACAAATGAAATGAGATTAGTGCCTAATTCCAAATTGGGAATAGAGTCAATTACATTCAATCATACGTATAGACAGAGACGGTTTTAAGCTAACTCACTCTTGTAAAGCGAGACCATCATCCTATAGGCTTCATTTGAAACAAAAATTTAAATAACTTATACAATTAGTCCTATCGATTTTAACCCAAATTAAGAGCCCGAAAGGAACAACAACTAGTTCACAGACCTTGAAATTGCTATTCAAATTGAAAAAATTAATCATAAACAAATGATTCAATGAAAGAACACAGTAGGATACCCTGGTTCATAGAGTAATCTGAAAAACTAATTGAAAAATAAGAAACTATATAACATCAAAGCATAAACACTTATTTGCCATTTGCACTTGAAAATTTGGACATTAGATTCAAATCTGTAATTCAGGAGAGTTTTCCAATTCTGTCATGATGTGATCATGTCCTATTTTTTACAAATTGAATTAATATAAATATATCTCCCAATGGTTCTCTGTGAAAGGACATGCACTTTCACAGGACCTAATCCTACCAACTAACCCTAAAAATACAAATTAAACCATAATGATGGTTCTTAGGGAATATTTCTCATACAATTAACTTGATTAATCATACTTTAGGTGTTCTGTACATAATAATCCGACATTTAATTTTCTGCACAAAAACACCTAACATTAGATAGTCAAAAATAAAAAATCATTACATTCATAATATATTAGGTTTTCATAAAAGCTATTATTATTCATTTATTAATTAATAATTAATTGAAAATAAATTCATGCCATACATTATACTTGCATTTGATAAATAAATGGAAAAAATTAAAAATGAATTATTATGTTATCCACATTAATTATCAAAAACATAAGAAATCGCATTAATAAGACAATACTTAAAATATCAAATCAAATATGACATTATGTTTAGCATTTTACTTTTATTTTCAAAATAATACATAATGCTTTTATATTTATTTATTTTAAAATATATCTACAAATATAATGCAATGTAATATTGAAATATTAAAAACATTAGGGTAAAGGATTTTACAATTCACCCTTAAAAAGGGGCATTTGCCCTAAATTCACGATGACATTTAAATAATTTTGACATAGGGTAAGTGAAAATTCAATAACAACCCTAATATTAATAATAATTTTAATGTAAAACCATATAGAACCAATTTTAAGGGTTTTTAAAAATAAAATATTTCAAAACATAAACCCTAAACAAGAAGGTGAGAAAATAATTAATTTCTATTTAAAAATAAATCACTTAAGCCTTTTCACCCTTCAAAATAAAATTATTAAAGTTAAGAATACAATAAGGTGATAATACAAAACTACATTTAGCGATATGAAAACTAAAAATTAATATCAAAAAACATATCAAAACCCTAAACACAATAATATTTATCAAATTATTTACCCTATCATACTTTTAACTTTTAGGTTTCTAGGAGTAAAAAAATAAATTAAGATTAAAAACAATTATATTGGTAACCATAATAATTTCACGAAATATAAAATTTCTATCACACCCACACAAAATATTCATTCCCTTAATAATTTATTATTAAAAAAAAAAAAAGGAAATAAGACTATCTTAAACTTATGCCTTTATTTACACCCACACTCTCAAGGAATAATATAGAGTAATTGGTAGTGGTAGAGTCGAGTAGTTAGGTAGGAAAAAGGATGGGTCAAGAGGTCGAGTGATTTGAAAAGTGATTAAAGAAGAGATTACTCCATGTATAAGAAATTATGATGTCTTTTCACTTGTACATGAAAACATAAATATATTAGTTTCTCCTAATTTTCTCAAAGAAAACAAATAGACTAACTAGTTACGGGGTAGGAGGGTAGATAGGTAGGAAAAAGGTTGGCTTGAGAGGTTGAGGGTTCAACTCCCTCTCGCCACCTTTTTCACTTAATTTACTTAATTTATTATTTTTAGATTTATTATTTTTTTCAAAATTGATATGCATTAAATTAATAGAAATAACTAACGACCTAATACATGAAAATATAATAGTGACAAACATACATGCCCTTCTATCATTTTAATTTTTTAACATAGGGAAATTATATAAAATATAAAAAATGTATACTATACTTCCTTGACGTTTCGTTCTTTTAGAACCTAAAATTTTCAGTGTCAACAGAGTGATGGCTTGGGAAGATAATTTCCTATCATCATTTGTTGGCTTTGAAGCATATATCCATATTCTAAAAGAATAGCGAACGAAGATTGATTTCAAATCAAAGAGGTGTATTTTTCTAGGCTATGGAGAAGATCAGTTTTGTTTTAGACTCTAGGATCTCGTTGCTAAAATGATTGTTTGCAGTCGAAATGTTGTCTTCAATGAGAAAAAAAATTTGTGGTTTGTTGCCTCTGACAAATCATCTAATGAATATTTTGATGTTGATTTATTTGAAAATGGCTGTGTTAAGAAAACTTCTGTGTTTTTCTCCCAGCCTTTAGTAATTTCTTCAAATTCGAGCACCCCTATTTGTTCGCAATCCTTTAATTCACATACTCTATCTTCCCATATTGGTGCCCCTGTTTATACAAGCACACAACCTATAACTACTTTGCACCCTTCTTTTTCTACTTTGTTGCCTCCAATTATCACTTCCCAGCCTCTAACAGGAGAGGCACTACCTTCATTAAGTGTTTCACAACCAAATTAAAGTCACAGACAGTCTTTGGTTGAAAGTACATTGCCCTTGTTGGCTCATATGCAGCCTTTGTTACACCAGTTGTTGCCTTCTAATACTCACACAGAGGCTTCATTGGTTCAGTTGCAGCCCCTTTTTTATAATTCACAGGCTCCCAATGATTTACATAGATACAATGTTGAATGGAATGTAAGTAATTAATCAATTGAAAGTAATTTATAGAGTAATCAGGAAAATCTAGAGCACCAGGGTGTTATCAGAAAATGGTCCTCAAATACAGAGATCAACATGGAAAAGAAAACTACCACAAAAATATGATAATTTTGAGTTATTTTCTTCTGATAACTATGATTATGAATTGTGCTTTGTGGTGAGACAAAGCTAGCGACCTTTAATCAAGCTTGCAAAGATGCAAATTCGGCCAAATGGATAGAGGCAATGAATGAAGAAATTGAGTCTTTGCATGCTAATGACACTTAACATTTGGTTCCTCTTCTGCCAAATAGGAAACCTCTCAAAAATAAATGGGTGTATCATGTGAAAGAGGAATCGGGGGGTCATCAACTTTATAGGGCCAGATTAGTTGTCAAGGGTTTTTCTTAGGAAAAAGGTATTGATTTCAATGAAATTTTTTCACTAGTTGTGAGAATGACAACCATTCGAGCAGTGTTAGGTTTGGCAGCCATTTTGGATCTTGAACTTGAGTAATTAGATGTCAAAGTTTCCTTTCTTCATGGCGATGTTGAAGAGGAATTATACATGGAGCAGCCTAAAGGTTTTGCAAAACCGGGTCAAGAGCACCTATATTGGGGATGGAAGCAAAGTTTGTATGGGCTCATGCAAGCCCCAAGGTAGTGGTTTTTAAAATTTGATAGCTTCATGACTCAACAACATTTCATTTATTGTAATTCAGACCCATGTGTTTATTAGAAAAAACTTCCAAATGGTCATGAGTTTGTCATTGTATTACTTTATGTTGATGATATGTTGGTTGCTGGAAATAGTCTAAGGATAGTTCATGAATTAAAACAACATTTATCTCAGAGATTTTCTATGAAATATTTAGGGAAAGAAAAGAGGATTCTTGGGATGAATATAATCAGAGATAGGAGAAAGAGAGAACTTAGATTATCTCAAGAAAAATATATTCTAAAAACCTTAGATAGATTCGATATGAAAATGCCAAATCTGTGAGTACTCCTTTAGCTTATCATTTTAAGTTATCTACAGCTATGTATCCTAAAACTGATGAAGAAAAAGAGTACATGAAGCATGTCCCATACTCATCTGCAGTTGGTAGTTTAATGTATGCCATGACTTGTACTCATCCAGATATTGCTCAAGCATTGGCAGTAGTGAGCAGATTTATGAGTAATCTAGGTAAACAACATTTGCTGGCAGTACATTGGATATTCAGGTATTTGAAAGGTACTTTTAATCATTGTTTATGTTTTGGTGGTAAGGACATTCATCTGCAAGGTTATGTTGATTCCAATATGGCTGGAGATCTAGATAAAAGGTGTTCTACCACTGGTTATACATTCACTTTTGCTGGGGCAGCGATCAGTTGGGTTTCTCGGTTGCAACAGGTGGTTGCACTTTCTTCTACGGAAGTAGAATATATCGCTCTTTATAAAGGGGCAAAGGAAATTATTTGGTTGTAGAGATTGATAGGTGATTTTTGGTTTCAGCAATTGGTTTTCACTCTCTTTTATGATAGCAATAGTGCTATTCACTTGTCAAAAAATTGAGCCTTTCACAATCGGACAAAACACATAGAGCTGTGATATCACTTCATTCGCCATTGTATTGAAGAGGGGAAGCTACAAGTGGAGAAAATTGACACAAAGTTGAATCCAGCTAACATGTTGACAAAAGTAGTTTTGAGGGAGAAGTTTGAATTCTGTAGAGCTTCTTTTGGACTTGTGCAGCTCTGACATTAACTCTGCAGCGATGGGATATCTCTTAGCAGCAATTTCATCTTCAAGTGGGAGATTGTTGGGTTAACTGAAGCCCAAATTAACATGTTTCCTTAATAATTCAAAATTATTTCTCAATTTGTAATTATTTCTATTGGCATGTGTGGCCAATTTAGAAGTTGTTTATTTCAATTCATTGGTGTCACAACCCATTTTCCAATCTTACCAATATTTTTGGTGAAATTGTTAGTTTGAAACTATTTTTTTATATTTAATTATGAGATTGGCCAGTAATTAATTTTGGTAGTGATTTCAAGGAGTGGGAAATTTATAACAACTACTTTATCATTTAATATTGCCTTAGAAATTGGGAGTGAATTCATTAACCATTGTTTGGGAAAGTTTAAAAAAGGAGATGGTTGATTGAATGAGAGTCTCACACCTTGAATGAGGGAAAACATGACTATTTTAGAGGGAACAGAGAGATCCATAAATTAAAAAATCCTCATGATTAACCCTTAGTTTACATAGTATTATTAAAAAAGACTTGGCAGAATTTGGGGGTTCTTTAGTTTTGAAGGAGGGAATTAGTTACGACTCTCAAAGGCATCAAAATGGTGGTTCTCTGTTCAGGGAAAAAAAAATGTGTTTATATTTTCTCCTGTGAATACTCTACAATGGAAGTGTGGAGATCACCACCAAAGAAATTGTTAACATTTAGAATGTCTAATCAATAATACAAAATCTTCTTCTTTGCAAGAGCCCTCTTGGAGAGGTGGTTGAATATCCATTCATTCTAGAGGACAGTTATGGTGCTGCGATTCAGATCATATCTCAAACTTCAAAGTGACTGCGTGGTAGGAAATAAGAAAAGATCTCTCCTTATGATCCAAATTAATAGAGATATCTTGGAGTTTACAGGTATGTAGATTTTCTTATAGTAGATTGCATCGTATATATATAATGTACTTACGATTACTAGCAATGTACCTATATTTTAGCAAATTCATTTCGAGTATTGGCATTTTAATCTGTGATATATCATTTCAATCATCTTCATTTTCAACTCTTTTCTTGGGCATTGCTCTTGGAAAACCCTGCATGCTTAATCGAAGCAGGGGGAAATGGTTTGAGTACATGGGTATTTGGATGCATTTGCAACTTTGTCTTGAAGGCTTAGATCATGATCTATACTCCTGCATAGAAATTCATAATATTATCTCTTCAATTGCACATTGTAGCTTGCTATCTTAACACATTATTGGAAGTATCATCTGCCATCTGAACCCTATGTATCTGTCTTAGGAGATCATTGTAGTTTTCCAGATAAATTATTGAGATAACTCTATTCTTGGGGGTATTGCTTTTGTATTCTTTGTGTAACCATATTAGAAAATGTAGCATAGATTCATGAAATTATTTGCAACTTAGACATTGGTTGAGTGTTCTGTTTAGCTTTCTATCTCTACGAATTTCTTACTTCTAGGCTGAAGACTTAGAAATTGTTACAAAATATACCCAGATATTTGTTGTTGTTGTAACATGTTGTCTAACATGAGTTGGATGTGTTGACTATAGTGTGAATTTTTCATTTATGAGTTTTCCTTCATGTATATCTTCTATGTTTCAATTAATCCACTGTTGGTGGAATCACATCTTTTTACTTGAGAGCATGAGTAGGGAAGATTGAGAATTGAACAAATGTCAAATTTTGCTTCAGTGTCAGCCAAGCATGGCTCATTCCTTATGCATCTTTCTGGGTAGGCATACTTTAAAGCTTGAACTCCAACATCATCTATTGATAACATTATCAATGCCAAAGCTAAGTCCAACATCAATGTTGCAATCATCTCTTTCTGATCCATATTTTGCCTCTCTATGTACCAAAGGTTTTGTAGTGTGTATGACTAGAAACTTATTTGTTTATTTTCTTTGAATAGTATTGAAGTCGCCATTATATGTTTCTGTATAAAATAAAGGAATCATTAATTTTAAGAGCCGATTTTGAATTTGGACCTACCACTAATTCATCTTATTTGTATTTGGAGTATGCTCTATTTAAAGATCCAATTTGTGTCTTCAGTCAGGATTCATATGCCTTTATTAACTGTACTATATTTGCATAACTAATGCCTATTATAACCAGATCGATCAGTCATATCCCTCAATTTTGGACGAACTCTTTGACCAGTGACTTCAAACACCTTGATGAGATCTTGTGTATATTTGGCATCATGGTCTAAAAAGCATGTATTTGCTAAGCCTATAGCACTAGCTCGACCGATTCTGCCTATTTTATGAGCTTAATCTTCAATTCCAGTAGGGAAATTAAAATTTATTACAATTCGAATGTCTTTAATATAAAGACTCCTTCCTGCCACATCTGTTGCAACTAGGGAGGGTGATCTCCAATCTCTCTCACTTTGAGATGTATCCTCGTGAATAGCAGATGCTCCAATTTATCGACTAAGATACAAGTAAGTTGACTACATATTTTTTTGGTTGAACATAAGACCCAAATTTTAGATCCAGGTTCTTGACTGTGAAGAATTTTTTATCATGCCCAATGAATTGGATATCATTGCATTTACTTTTGAACATATTCTTCTATTATATTTGATATATATTTATTCTTCTCTAGAAACACTCTGTAATTGCAAATTTGACTTTGTTGAGAGTTTTTTATAATCTATTAAATTTATAGTGTATGTGTCATTTAAGGTGGATGTCAGTATATTGTTCAAGAGATTCTCCTTGTTGTGTATGCATAATTTTAGATGGTTTAATACATGTGTATTTCATCTAGGGGTTCTATATGTTTTGTAAAGGTGAAAACATTTTGAAAATTATTTAAATAGATAACGTGTACCAGTAATAGGGTATGTATGAATGTTGTTATGTATGTCCATGTTCTGGATAATCATGTTAAGTTTTAAATGTGTTTGAGATGGAACTAAGATACTAAAATGATGACCAATAAAAGGATGTTTTTTTTTTCTATTTTGATGAACTATGTTTCTCTGACACTTGTGTTTTCCTGATATTATTTAACTACATAATTCCATTACTTTAGTCGATTTTACTTAGTTAGATTACTTCTAGCTGGACTATGTATCCTTCATGTCAGGAAGGATTATGGGGAAGTGTTAACGCTTCATGGTAGGGTGGAAACACACTCCTATAATATTTTTTCCCTTGCTGACATTTGTGAACAAGTTACTGAAGTTTCTTATAGGAAGGACTTTCTTTTTCAAGTGTTATGCAATTTCATATTCGACATTGTGGTATTTGGTGAATTTTGTTGTTTACTTTTGTCGTTAATATGGAAGTACATATTTTGATCTGATCCTTATATTTTATTGATGTGATTCGATAGTTGGTGTGAAAATCTATTAGGTTGTTACCCAGACATGATAGCTTGTACTTGTTTGAAGTTGATACGACATCTCTTATCATGGTTTCTTTAGGACACGCGACATATGGTTGACTTTCTTCTTATTTTTGGACAAAGGTATGTTTTAGCATCTTAACAATTCTGGTCTTAATTGTGTTTCTTTCATTCCTATATTGTAGGGAATTCACTAGTATCATGTCAACCTATGCATTCAACTATTAACTTTTTGACCAACTTCCTAATATTGTGGGGTTTATTGATGTGGCTTTTTGTGTCGAAACCTCGGTCTTTACAATTGGAGGCTGATTTATATAATGAAATTGTTGGCTGAATGTAATTAATTCAAAACTTGAAAATAATATGAGATAATCCCTGAGTGTGGACGTAGTCATCAAATTGATGGTGAACCACGATAAATCTATGTTCTTGTTTTGCAATTGATTTTTAATCTTTTATTTCTGCAATCTCTTTTTCACTTTTATTCTGCAATTATATTCAACAATTATTTCAAATAATAAAATTTGAGAACTTTTCTAACATAGATGTTTTCACTATAGTTTATAAATTTACATATATTTTAAAGATTAAAAAAAGATAATTATCTAGTTAGCCATTCGCTGTTGGGGAAAAATGTAAGGAGAAAATTGGAATTTATTAACAAAAATTAGTGAAAATAATCTACGAAACAATAAACATAGCAAAGCTTTGCTTCCCTGCATCTGTTGCCGTCTCCGCCATAGACACCGCCACTGTCGTCATTTTCTACTACTATCATACACTCCATTAGGGTTAGTCACATCTACAACCTTGGTACTGTCATCATTGCCTTGATCTACAACAAATTCCACAGACTATCCCGATGCCAAGAGTTTTATCTCCAAATAAAACACGGCTTGGGGTTTCATCTCCAAATACAACAGCACAACCAGAAGCAGAGTATCAATACTAGGGTCAATTTTCACTGTATCAAACCATCACAAAGTACAAAGATTAGGGCCAATTTTCATTGTTCACCTCTCTGATGATCCAGTCGCCTTGATATACTGTGCAGGATCGGTCGAAATAGATGCCCTTTACATGGAAATCAGAGAGTTTTTCATCCTTATTTTCTGCCATGAACACATCATGCACCATTTTCAGCTGAAACATCGATGATTTCTTCAAAGAAGCCACACTTATTTACATAGGGGTTCATACCTTCTAGAGCATGCGCTCATTTTTCACACCACACCAGGAAATGTGTACCTATTGCGCCCTCTCTTGTCCACTGCTTCTTCCCAAGGTCTTCCTTTGGAGCAGGTGGAACTAATAAACAGGAATTCATATGTTGTCTTGCCCCAGAATGCCTCGTAAATTGCAAAATTTTTGTGAGGTCAAAATTTTTGTGAGCTTTCTGCACTATTAATTTGTATTCAAATAATGCGAAGGGTCATGTAGAAATGTCCGCACAGTCACCGTACGCAACACAGGCTAGGTATCCATGTTATAGAGCTCTTAGATTTTTGTTATATTGATTCATATTTGTGGGTATTATGATTGAAGAGGTAAACTCTGTTGCAGGCAAGGTGTGTGTATACATTTAGTATACACATTTAGGAAGAGAGTACCATGGCTCAAACTGTAGGCGAGACTTTGGGAGGACCCCTGTAGATATTGAACTTTATAATGTATGTCATATTGCTTGCCCTTGCTGGGTTGGCACTCAACAAGTTTATCAATATGGAAGCTCATCCTTGTAAGTTCATACAAGATTTTTTATTAAACATGTTGATTTTGAAAAGTGACTATATTTTTGGGTTTTGTTGTCATTTGGATGACAAATATTATCATCTATGTGAGCTTTCAACCAATATTGTATGGAATATGTTCCCTCCTAATGGCAGCAACTTGATTCCTAATTTAAATCACGAGACCCCTTCCTGAACTCCCACTTCGAATGAAGAGCTTATAATCCCCCTTTTTTTTTGTTTACATAGGTAAAAATTGGTTATAACCCGCTCTCCTCCATGATATTTATTAGAACTTTATAAACTCGGAAAGTCTAATGTCTTTTAATCCCCTGTTTGTGCTTACAGATATAAAAGTTGATTAAACCGGACCCCTTCCATGCTATTTGTTGGAACTTTATAAACCTGGAAAATCTAATAAACAACACCATGTTTTCTTTGTTCTTCGCAAAGTTTAAAAGTTTGTTACTGATGATTATGTAACTCGGAATGCACAAATTTAGTAGGCAACATTGCAACAATTTACTTCAATAAATTTTCCCTGATTGTTGGAACCGTGGGAGCTGCTTAACGTTCTCTGGCTCGTATCACTTGAGGGCATGGAGGACCGATAGTTTGACAGCCGCAACTTCTTCTAACTTATTGCTTTGAAACTTGTTATACTATTTTTTGTTCCCTAGAACCTGTCAAAGCCTTCACTAATTTCCTGTAACCATGTGGATTTCTGCACTCGTCAAAATTGTTTTGGCCTACCACCTACCTCAACCTAGTTTCAATCAATCAAATTGCTCAATGTACATGAGACCAGATCAAATCTTTCCAGAGCCTCAGTTTATGAAACATATAGTTTAAAGGTCAGACCCTGTGAAAATACTCGTATTTCTTACCACTTTGCTTTTAGATTTTAATGTTTGAGATTTCTAAACAACACCATTTATGCAACATGTACGGATGTAGTCAGTTTTATACAACAGATCATAGAGGTCAGTGCTTCTTGTGGAAAATAAATTAGTTCTTAGCAGTTTGCTTTTAGATTATAACGTTTCAGATTTCAACAAAACTATATTATGGAAAAGATGCAGATGCAGAGTTCTTTTTGTACTGCAAGGTCATTGTGCACAATTGTTTTATAAATCTAGAGATATTTCAGTGGACGATAGAGTTTTACCAGGAACCGTTCTAATTCCACAAAACCCAGTTCCTTGCACCATCACAAAATCCATTTTCTTGTGGAAAAGCCTTTAATAAAAATGTCCACCTATCCTAGTTATAATTATCATTTGAACCATGCGAAACTAAACATATAGACTCAAGATTCTTTCATGCACACAGAGTGAAACAAACAGAAAGTTTCAATAGATTTCCCATATAATAAATAAATAAATAAAGCTACAAGTTGACATCGACTAAATGTTTTGAAAGATGGGTTTGGAGGCATCAATGTTCTTAATAGCCAGTTGAAATAGCATTGACTTGTGTACAAACTCTTGCTCTTCGTTTCAAGTGTACAGAAACCACACAAAATAAATATCGTACCACATGCTAGATGACAAAGGGAAAAATAGGGTGAAAATTATGACAGAAAATTAGGCCTTCCCAATTCTATTTTTCTTTTCCCAATTCTACGACTACAATTATACACTTATACAAATATCAGGATTCCAATCAGTTTAAGCTGGAAAGTTGCATTCTTACAGAGCAAACCAAACAATACACCTTACAGTTAGTATAATCATATCTTCACCATGTGGAAAAACCCTCACACTTCATTGAAAACCTAGGTTATTACAAAAGTAGTCTGCACATCCCCCATAATGGCGAACGTGATGGCATAAAAATCTTCTCTGAGAAGACCTAAACATCAAACGGTGGCTTTGAAAAATATCATCTTTATTCAATTAGAATGCAAATTAATTTTGTCCCCGTTTGTTCTCCTTGCATTCCACCTATCCTTTGCATGCAAATAGACTTGTTGTTTGGAAAGCACATGTCCAATTCAACAAATAACATGCACAATCGTGTAGGGAAAGAGATTATGTGTGGCATATTCTTCGATGCATTTAAAAACAAAATTCATTAAGTTAGACTATACATAAAATATCTATTATAATTTCCACATAAGACCCATGATAATATAAATTTGGGCACAAGCTGGGGCTATTGTTTTACTACCCAAACCGCTTCATATATGGCCTACTCAATGTGGAGATTATGTAGCGGATTGTTAGCTGGAGACAGTTAATCAAAACATTTCAATTTCCATTTCTTACTATTTTTAATTCCTTTTCGATTCCACTCCGCACTATTCCCCTTTTATGAAAAAAACATAATATAATCATGAGATGCATTTATTTTTAGATGGGTAGATGAATGATTTTGAAACATGGGTCAAGGTGTAGGCGAATTCATTGGGGACATTGAGGGAATGTTGGCATGACCTGAGGTACCCCACACCTGACACTTGGAAAGGTACCCAAAAAAAATAAAAGTGGCATTTTTTTATAGTTTGGACCATTATTAGTGGTGAGATTCTCGAACCTAATTGAGAAATTACCTTTTTCCTACATTTCTTCAACTTGAAATGCAATGCCATGAGATGGCTAAATGTGGCAGTGTTGGGCGTCATTTTGGCAGCATAGATGTCCATCCTTTGGCTATAAAAGAATTCCAAGAAAAAAGGAAAAACACCTACAACAAACATTCGATGGTAGAGAGCCTAACTTGGCCTAGAAGACTTTGTCCTGTTTTTCTAACTTCACGTTTCTCATTGAAAAGGATATTTGTTTACATTCTTTTCTCCATGTACCATTGACATGCAAAACACTTCTCTTTGAAATAGTAAAATAATTATAAACCCTGTAGAAAAAGACATTTATGTGGAATTGCATGTTTTGTGACAATCTGCCACCACATCTGTAAAATTCTACAGAACGTGGCCTCAAACAATTCAGGATCTTAATAAAGTGTTGCTAATTCCTCAATAAACCATGTAAGAGAAACCTTATAAGCTCAAATTGACTGCTAAAGTATTCAAAAAATTGTTGCTTGTTTAAGAAATTAATTAACATGGCCTTGACTGCTAAAGTATTAAAAAAATTGTTTCTTCCTTTAAGAAATTAATTGACATGGCCTTGATAAACTGTGACATATATTATTAAGATGTTTTATTGGTTACAATATAACCTTGTTCATATGCTATAAGAGACATTTTTTTACCAATGAAAATTTTCCATCTTTATTCCCTACCAAATAAATAAATAAATAAACTAATTTTACTGCATTGTATATACTAGCCATTAATCACAACAAAAATATCTTCTTACTTTGGTTTTTACTTATTTACACAAAGGCTTCATATAGAATCAATGATTGTTTTGATAGTTCATAAATCTTTACATGATTATTTATTTTTATGGTTTTGACTAAAGATAATTTTATATTTATCTGATTTTTTATTCACATTTTGTTCTTGTCTTTCATAATCATCAATACTCTTTAGAATACTGACATTTTAGTAAAAATTAAAGTTTTTTTATTTAGTTTTAAATATATTTATTACATGATTTATAGAATGTCTTTTTTTTTTAAAACATTCTTATTATGTGAAATACATATTATTCTCACATAATGAATTGAAGAATTTTTTTTCATAAGAATTTTATAAGATTTAAATTAATGTTCTTTTACTTTATATATATAAATATTATTTTTCATCTTTTTATTTTAAATTAATTTTTTAATTTTTTAGTTATAAATATTTTATCAACATTAAAAAATTATGTTCTATTATTTTATTAATATTAAAAAATTATATTAAAGAAACATAAGAATAATATGATAAGATTTTCTTTCAAATATTTTTTTTAAATAAATATCCATTTTATTGATAAGGACATCCATCTTAAAAATGAATTTTATACATATTCACATTAAAAATATTTATTTTATATTTAAAATATTTTAATTTATATTTTTTAATAATGTATATTATAAAATGATATATATTAATATTATAAATTGATCCTTATTTTTTTCTAAATTTTTAAAATATTAAAGAATAAACTGTAATCTAATGAATAAAGATACCATATGTACATTCACTTTAAATAACTAAATTAATAAGTTTTGTAAAAATAAATTTCATAAAATTAATTGTATTAATATTATAATTCCATGAAAACAAGTATTATTTCTTAAAACTGTGTTAAAGTAATCTTTTGCTCAATCACTTACAATGCGATGTTGATCAACAAAATGGACTTTTTGTCCTTTAGCTCATAGCTTTGGTTTCCAATTCATTGTAACTACACATTTATAAGTAAACTTATTTCAACTAAAGATTTGGTTGAAGTGGGGTTTGTGGATTTGAGGCATTAGTTATATGACTTGAAGTTTTCTTTACAAGTTGTAAACTTCAGATGTAATTTTTTATCAATATTTTTAAATTTATTTAGAAAATTATCATTATTGATGCAAAATGAAACTCTAACTTAGCCAAAATTTTCCCATTCATGCCATGATATTTTGGTAAAATTTTCTTATGACATGAAGTTTCACAGGGTTTTGCTTGAAGCTTATCATAGATTTATTTTTTAATGTTGTAAAATTTAACTAGAGATTTGATATTTGATAGAAGTTTTCTTTTGATATTGTGAATTTCAACTAGATTTTTTTTTTTTTTTGATAAAAATGGCATTGCCATTATACTTTTATTTATAAAAACTTCTTCGAAAATGCTCAAGGGGGAAAGAAGCAGAAAGAAAACCCCCCTTCACAGCTACAAATAATCACAAATACAGGAGGCAAGACCAAGAGGTTAGCCAGGAAAAACTAAAACTAGCACCTGTAGCCCCCACAATGGCCTCAGCATCTATAAGAAACTACTGTCCACCAGAAAAACTCCCTGACACATACCCTACTGATGAAGAACCCACAATGACATCAGACCTCGATAAAGCTACAAGAAAGAAGATGTCGACGAAGCAGAGCATATGATGCAACGACCACTAAGCCTGGGAACTGATGGCCAAAGATGAAATCTTCTTTCTAATAGATGCCACAGGAAAAACAAAGGCACATTCTAGCAAAAATGTAAGTAAATCAAGAAGATAACTCCCTTGAAAATCTCACCAAGTTATCATTGGTACAAAGAGAAGACACTAGCTGATTATGGTCCCAATCAAAAGAGCCCTGACGAAGAGAAACTCCCAAATTCACTAGGTAGTCAGCAAGCCCATTTGCCTCTTTATAGCAGTGAGATATCTTGTATTCCTCAAATAGTGGGATGGATTTGTGTGCTTCACTTAGAACATAATTAATCTCCTAGTTCACAGACTTACCCAACGAAACCACCGAGGTGACCAGCTAGGAATCACCTTCCAAGTGAATCTGTTTAATACCCAAATGGATTGCCCCCCTGATACTGAACAACAAAGCCCTGGCTTTTGCCATATTATTGGATCCACAAGGAAGTCTAACTCCTATCGCTTGGATAACATGGCTTTGTGAGTCCTGTAGAACCCACCCAGCTCCCAAGACCCCTGGGTTCCCTTTGGAAGCACCGTCAAAATTTAACTTGACGAAGCAATTATCTGGGGGTCCCATTTCACATTCTTCCTAATGTCCTGCTTAGAATGATTACCAATTATAACTCCCTTAAATGGAATATGTATTAAAGGCCAATTATTCAAAATCCTAGAGTCTTGAGAAGAGAAAGTAGATGATAGAGATTTCAAGCTGCTAACATAAGCATTAACCATCTCTAAGATTGACTTCTCTGCCAACATAGTGACCTGGTTAACCGTGTAATATTCCTTCCTGAAGATCCTCTTGTTCCTTTCCCACCATAAACACCAAGTGATTGCAACTGGAACAACCCTCCATATTCCTATGAAAAAGGAATCTCTGTAAAGTAAAGGCCATTGGAGGAGAAACTGATGAAGGTAACAATGTAGAGGACCTTGCCAACCGAGTTTGCCAAGAGCCCAAGACCATAGATCATATGCAAAGTCACAATTCATGAGAAAGTGGTTTGCGTCTTCAAGAGTGTTCCCACAAAAAACACAAGGGAATCTATCTGAAATTCCCAATCTAAGGAGACAATCACTAGGCAAAATTCTTTTCTGAAGTGCTACCCAAAGGAATGAACCTACTTTAGGTAGAACTGCACTATGCCAGCAGAACTGGAACAAAGAATTATCGAATTGGGTGTCTTTAGTAGATAAAGATAAATATCCTTCCCGCACCATATATCTACCAGAAGATTTAATGATGTAACATTATATGATTTTTACTTTCAACATTTAAAAACTTAGTTGGACTATTTCTTCAATTTTATCAAATGTAACAAAAGCATGTTGACATTTTCTTTCAATGTGATATGTTGTTGAAGTTTACATTTAGATTTAGTAATTTGACATTTATCTTCAATTTTGTGAAATTCAACCAAAATTTTCTTTCATATATCATAACATTCAGCTGGAATGTTTTTGATAGATAAGAGAAGCAAGAGGGTGTTGGCCCATGGTACAAAGGACTAGAACCACATTAACAACATATTTACAGCACTAGTCTAGAGCATTTCATCAGTAGTTTATCAATAGAAAAAACAAGGTCTAATCTACCTCTATCAAAAATAAAGAAAATAGTTCTTTTCAAAAAGATCGAACCAGAGTATCTTAAGCAAGAAGTAGCAATTAAATGAATAGTATCATGCCATGCAAGGCTAGACCACGAATTAGGAGGATTAACCTTAAAATAGGAAACTAGCATAGAGAACTTAGGGCCATGCCCAATCAAAAATAAAAACCTCATGACATCAACAGCAACTAGGATCTCCCACCCAGATGTTTGGACATCAGGGTCATGGCCCACTCTTCCTGCAGGAACAAGAAGAGATCTTTATTATCTTTGTTAGCCTCCAATTTGCCACCAGCCAATTTTTCCTGCACAGTGCAAAGGGTCATAGCTGAAGCATGCATGACCTTAAGGGAAAACTTGTTAGTCATCATAATGTGGTGCTTGAGTTCTTGCATGTCCTATTTGATGACAATAATCTCATTGTCCAAATCAGAGAACTTCAGCTTAAGGGTTCCCTTAAACCTGTCATTGCCATTTAGAGGCACAGAGTTGTGCTCGGTAGTGGGGGACTTGGTTTGATAATCATGAGGGGAGGCTGGGGGCGGGGTAGCGCTACGGGGAGTTTCCATGGTTTGTTGGGGTTGAGAGGGGGAGTGGTACCAGTCCTATTTGGACTTAGGTGATCATCAGAAGAGCCTTCAATTGACTTAGTAGTATGGGAGTCTTTTTTTGATAGGGACTTCTCCTTCGAATTTGTTTCCTTGATTCTAGTTTTAAAATGCTCCTTAGCAATTCTATTAGACTGACAGTGCCCAAAGCCCCCTAAGTCCACCTCCAGCTTGACCTGGCTATCCAAGATCCTCCATTTTTTGGGCTTTCTTTCAATCTTAGGGGTACTATCAGACTCCTTCAAATCTTTAGTATCTAAGGACTCAAAGACATGGGATTCCTCAAGCTCCTCCCCTATTTTGAAAGGGTTTTTAACACATCTTTTGCGGCTTTTATCTTCTTTAGGGACAAGATCCATCTCCTGGATTTCACGGATAGAGTGGGAGGTGGAATGAGTGGGATTGTCATTTTTCAAAGGGGAATCCTCTTGGGTGACCTTTATGATAACCAAGGGAGGTTGGGGTGGAGGGCAGATAGCCTTATGGAAGTGATAGAGATAAAGTAGGAGACCCTGATGGAGAATAGGGGTCAATTTTTAGGGGTTTTCCCTAATATCCAAGATATTGCTTTCCATGGAATGAAGGAGGTAAAAGGGAATCGATATGAGGTCCCTATTTTTGATGTGATTGAGAAAAGGTAAATGGTAATAGTAGAATACCGTAAATTTACCTTTTAGGGTGAAATACTTCATCACAATGAGGCACAACTTGGGCCAGAATTCTAGAAGCTCCTCGTGGTTGAAACCCCCTGAATTCTTCGCAGGTTTCTCCCCTGCTCTGAAGAATTGGCTGAGGTTGGTAGGATCTGGTGTCCTACTGGTTTTTTTATACTTTCTTCCTTCCAAAAAGAGGCTCATCGCCTTAGTAATGACCTCCTCATTAATTTGGAAGTGAATGCCCCCAACAAAAACTTTCCTATTATTCCAGGACAAGATGAACTGCTTGGATATTTTCTCATTGTGTCCCCCCTTCATGCGCTCCATGAAACCCTAGATACCACTCTCTTTATAGTAATGGGTCACCAGAGGGTCGGAGGTGAAAGCCTCATCAATCTTATCTAGTTCAATGTGTAAAGTATTGCCTCCCATGTCAATAATCTCCTTATCCTATGCCAAAATTTCCTGAGAATCAAAGGGCTGAGCTACATGAAAAAGGGCATAAAACTAGTTGTTTTGAATTAGCCGTTTCAAGAGAAAATTATACTCAAAAGGTTGGCCTTGGGTGGTTTTTTGGGAGACGGGCTCCGTATAGCGATATCCATTAGATCTCTAGGTGCCATAATTAGCAGTTACGCCAGAGCTGCACTTAGTGTCCTTGTTAGCCAAGAAAATCTACTGATGCGAACAGCTATCTTTCCACACGTATTCGCATGAAAGGAAATTATGATCCTTTATGGGGTTTTGGGCATTCTTATTCATAATCACAAAAATCATCAACTTACGCTGACACATAATCAAGGTAGGGCCTTTAGAAAGGATGACAACCTGGCTCATTTTAAATATTAGTGGTATCATTTTTTTCCCCTCCGATTAGTTGTTGAGTCACCTTAGGTAGTTTGCTGACCACCTTCCAATTACTTAGTTTGATTTTCTTGAGACCAATTTAGCAACCATCGAATCTACCAACGCATTTCCCTCTTTGTACGTGTGGGATATAGTCTTGCATTGGAGATTGTTGAGGAGCTCCCAAATTTCTAGAATAATGGAGTTAACACGCCACCCTACATTAGCTCCACTTTTGATAGCCTCCACCACCACTGTGGAATCCCCCTTAATTTCTAGTTGTCTAATGTTCATTTGGATGGAAAATTTAATCCCACATAGAAGATCCATGCTCTCGGCTTGATTGACAGTGCAGTTATTGAGTGGCCCTGCATAAGTCAAGAGGCAAGTGTCATTATGGTCTCTTAGCACACCTCCCCCACCCTGGGTGAGATTATTAGCTGCCCCATTGAAGTTTAATTTGGTCCATCCTCTGAGCGGGGCCGCCCATCTAGTAGCTTTTCTAGCCATCAGCTTGGAGTCATCAAACTTGGAGAGGCTAGTGATGAAGGGTGCTCCCCTTAATACTAGAAACACATAACAGAAATAGAGAAACAACAATTTGCAATAATAGAAAATGGACTTCTTATTATCTCCACAAATGTGGAATTACAAATTTTAGAATTACAATATGCAAAGCCACATGGGCATTCCCTTTACAATATTCTGTAGGACAAAGCCTCCAATCATTACCAAGATCTACCCAGAACTGCTCTGAACTGCCTAAGACAACACTATAGCCTTCCTTATATAGGCAATTTTCCACCGCCTGGGAAGTTTCAAAAAATTTAGCCAATAAGGTCGACCCAACTTAGAATTGTCTTATTTTTCAATTTATTACATCAAAGTTGGCTCAAAATAATGTTTGAAACCTGAATAGAAATTTTGAAGAAAAATTATTTTCTGCCATTTTAGGTGACCCAACTTCTGAAGACCATAAGTCATCACTTGTTGACTCGATTGACTATCATAACCCCATTTCAAAAAGGGCGCAAAGTGCTCTACAACATCTAAATTAAGAAAGCTTCATTCAATGGAAGTTTTGACCTCATCTAGGGCCTCTAAAGCCTTTAAAACTAAGTTCAAAGTTTCTATATCCTACTGCCAATACCGAAAATCTTCAATATCTACAAAGCTAGATTTGATCTATTAATGAAACTTTACTGGCAAGCTGATATGACCAAAATGAGCCTCCAGGGAAGAAAATAGACCATTCTAAGCACGAACGAAAAACTTACTAAAAATAGTAACTTCCCAAAAATAGCAGCTCTGCACAAGATAGCCCTTATTGAAAACAAACCAGAAATATTTTTGGGTGATGCAAGATTGCTCTTACACCCAAGATGCTACTACATTAGACACCCAGGGTAATTTGAGAAGTGACCCTGTCATGACTCAGGTGTGAAGAGGAAAACCAAGATGGTCAACCTCCTCCTTTGTCAATGATGATGAATCTTCAATAGGTCATCCTTTCCATTTGACCAAATATTCTTCATATGTCCTGTTCCTTGTGCTTCTTCCAACATTACTATCCAGTATATCCTCAATCTCCTTTGTATCTGAACTAGTTACTGGAATACTCCACTATGTTGTCATGATCTCATCTTCAACACCTCCCTCATGATACTCTATCAAATCTAAAATGTTAAACACTGGTGAAATATTCATCTCAGTAGGAAATTATACCTCATAGGCATTTCCTGAATCATGCTTCTTCAGTATCTTACATGGCCCAAACTTCTTCATTTTCAACTTGTTATATGTACCAACTGGAAATCTCTCCTTCTGCAAATGAACCGTGACTTCATCTCCAACTTGAAATTCCTTATGCCTCCTTTTCACATCTGCCTTAGCCTTATACAATGCATTCATCTTGGTAATATACTTCCTCACATCCTCATGGATTTTCTTCAAGTGTTCTACAAAATCCTCAACTTCAGCACTACTTATTTCTCCTTTATCTATCTTTCTCAACTCAGATGCATTTCTTGGACTACTTCCATATACAATTTATGGATGATGTGATGAACTAAACTTCAAATCTATCTTCAACTCTTCCTTTCTACTAGTGTCATTCTGTGCACTGCCTTATTTGGCAAACTGGCTCTTGGAATCAAGTCCATCTGATGACTGATCTTTCGTACTGGTGGTAATCCATCAGGCACATTATCGAATACAATATCCAAAAACTCATTCAATAATTCTGCAACTTCTACAGGTTCATCTTCTACTGCCTCTTTCCTAGCCTTTGGAATTAAGGTAAAACACATATGCTCATGCCGCATACCATCTAAGAAATTTCCTCTATCAACAAAATTTATTCTTGCATTACCACATACCTTTTCTTCAGTTTCCTTCAATGGTTTTATCTTATGTCGCACTCCATCCTTTATCAAGGAATAGGTATTTGCATGACCATCATGTACAGCACACTTGTCAAACTACCAAGGTCTACCCAACAACATATGACATGCATCAATAGATATGATATCACATAATACCTCTTCTTAGTACCCGCCAATCTTGAACTTCACTAGGCACTGTTCACTAACCATGACCTTGTGGTCATCCTACACCCAGGCAACCTGATATGGATGCAGATGTTTTTGCCTCTTGAGCTTCAACTTTGTCACCATCTCTTTTGACACCAAATTATTAGTACTGCCACTATCAATAATCACATCACAACACTTACCCTCACACTTGCACCTAGTGCGAAATAGGCTCCTCCTTTGTTCAGGTTCATTCTCACCACTCAGTAGGACTCTTCTATTAATCAACATTTCTCCTCTTTTAGCATCTTTAGAATGTGATGATCTGGCATCCTCATCAACATATGCAACTCTGGCCTGGCCTTCATTCCTCCTATCTATCCTTCCTTGGAGTTGAGGACATTCAAATTCCCTATGACCTTCTTCTCCGCAATGAAAACATGTTCCACGGAAGCCTCCTCTTCCAGATCCTTGTCCTCTTCCTCTTCCTCTTCCTCTCTGATCTCTATTATTCTGATCATGGAAATGATTGAAATTATCTCCTCTCTAATTCTGACTGTTACTAGCCTCATCCTTCTTTTTCAGATCTTCATTTTGATCTCCATATGACCGTCCACCAGATCTTCCATCACAATCTCTTCCACTTTGTCTGCTTTCAAACTTCTTGTTCAACTTTTCCTCTACTTTTAGGGCAAACTAGTATGCCTCTTCAATATTATTCATTCGAACCAGATTCAATTCTTCTTGAACTCTCAGCCTTAACCCATTAAGGTAATGAGCAACTTTCTCTGTGTCAGCTTCTGCATGGCTAGTTCTGATGAGGATTCGATAGAACTACTTTGTATACTCCTGAACAGATCTTCCTTCTTTCTTCAAACTTTGCATCTTCTTTAGTAGGTCAAGCTCATAATCAATAGGAATAAACTACTGCTTCAATTTGTCCACCATTTGATCCCATCTTGTGATTTTATCTTTTCCTCTTCTATTTCTCTCCAATTGAATCTCTTACCATCAGATCTTCACATG
Source organism: Chamaecyparis obtusa (assembly GCA_027943335.1). Lineage (NCBI taxonomy): Eukaryota > Viridiplantae > Streptophyta > Pinopsida > Cupressales > Cupressaceae > Chamaecyparis > Chamaecyparis obtusa. The sequence continues at coordinate 659,746 of BSBK01007617.1, forward strand.
ACCTTTTAGTCTGGCCTTCACAAATTTGACCTTATCAGGATCCTCAATATCTTCATACTCAAAATATTCTTCACATTCATTGATCTATTCGATCAACTCCTCTAGGTTAAGATTTCCTGAAAATGTAGGAACCTCAATCTTAGGTCTTTTCCCAATCTTGGAAATGGCCCAAAAAAGTTTTTCTTCCTCCTAGTTCAAAATTTCACCTTCTTCTTGATCAGAATTTCCTTCTCCCTTAGCTTCATCCTCACTTTTGTCTCTGACATTAAGATTCATTCCTCTACGAATCTCTTCTTGCAATTGATAAGTAGGAGATATTTTTCCACAGCAAGTCAAATTGTGATATTGCTATCAGGATTTAACTATGTAGTTTTTTGAGTCAAACTCATTGACCCATAGTTCATTAACTGTGAATCTCTTCTTGCAATGCTCGCACTTGTCTCTGGAGCTCTCTAACCTTGAGTGTCACACCACCAGCCCTTCCACCATGTTCCCTTAATGGAAGCATTTTTCCACTTATCATTGAAACCCTAACCATGATACTGGTGCAAACTATCTCATAGTCAACAATTTGTTTGCATAGAAACCCTAAACCATGGTCCTGGTGCAAACTACCTCATAGTCGATGATCTATTTACATAGAAACCCTAAACCATGATCTTGGTGCAAACTACCTCATAGTCGGTGATCTATTTACACACTCAAGAACTCCCACTCTAATACCACTTGATGAAGGGTGCTCCCCTTAATACCACAAACACATAATAGAAACAGAGAAACAACAATTTGCAAGAATAGAAAATGGGCTTCTTATTATCTACACAAATGTGGAATTACAAATTTTAGAATTACAATATGCAAAGCCACATGGGCATTCCCTTTACAATATTCTATAGGACATAGCCTCCAATCATTACCTAGATCTACCCAAAACTGCTCTGAACTGCCTAAGACAACACTACAGTCTTCCTTATATAGGCAATTTTCCACCGCCTGGGAAGGTTCCAAAAATTGAGCAAGTAAGGCCGACCCAACTTAGAATTATCTTATTTTTCAATTTATTACATCAAGGTTGGCTCAAAATAACTTTTGAAACTTGATCAAAAATTTTGAAGAAAAATTATTTTTCACCATTTTAGGTGACCCAACATCTGAAGACCATAAGTCATCACTTGTTGACTCGATTGACTATTATAACCCCATTTTGAAAATGGCACAAAGTGCTCTACAACACCTAAATTAAGAAAGCTTCATTCAACCGAAGTTTTGACCTCATCTGGGGCCTCTAAAGCCTTCAAAATTGAGTTCAAAGTTTTTGTGTCCTGCTGCCAATACTGAAAATCTTCACTATCTACAAAGCTAGACTTGATCTATCAATGAAACTTTATTGGCAAGCTGATATGACCAAAATGAACCTCCAAGGAAGAAAATAGACCATTCTGAGCATGAACGGAAAACTTACTAAAAATAGTAACTTTCCAAAAATAGCAGGTCTACACAAGATAGCCCTTATTGAAAACAAACCAGAAATATTTTTGGGTGATGCAAGGTTGCTCTTACACCCAGGATGCTCCTGCATCAGCTGGTTAGAAGGTTCCATTTATATGCCATTTTGATTTCCCAGGCAAAGGGGGGTGTTGAGGGGAGTTTCCACTTAGCCACGCTGGCGTTCTCGCAAAGTAGCTTGGCCCCAAGATAGAGGCAAGTCTCAGGTAGGTTACTAGACTCCCTAAATATCCTATTGTTCCTTTCCCTCCAAATAGTCTAGCAAATGTGAGGAGGCAAAATACACCAAAGGAGCTGGAGGAGGGGATGATTGGAGAGGGATCTCTAGTTGTTGAACTGGTGGACATCATTACCCAAAGCTCACAAGATTCCTAACTTTCCAATGACTTTCTGCCATATGTTAACAACATAATTACAGTGTATGAATAGGTGGTTCACTATTTCCTCCTCCTTTTTGCATAGGACGCACCTGCTTGCCATGGAAAAGCCTATTTTTATAAAGTTGTCCTGATTTAAGATTTTACCATGCATAAGGGTCCACCAGAAGAAATTTATTTTCGGTGTGAGCTGAGGGATCCACACCATCGTCCAGTCCCCCAGATTATTCTCCTCCTTCAGAAGCAAGTTGTAAGCAGTTTTGATCGAGAAGGTACCAGCTTGGGTAGGGGCCCAAATGATGGAATCTTGGCCACCAAGACCCAGGATTCTAACATTCCTCAAGATTTCCATTAGCTCATTAGCCAAATATTGAAGATCTGATCTGTCTTTGACAAGATTAGGTATATCCCTCCAATTCGCTCCAGCGAAGTAGTTGGAAGTTCTGTTGCCAAGGATAGGCCTGAGGTAGTCCATGAGGGGTTAAATCTAGTACCTAGGTTAGGGTAGTCTGGAATCCAATAGTCATTCTAGAATCTAATGGATCTCTCATTTCCAAGCTACCAAAAGGCACCTTTAGATATCACAGTTTTGCATTCGCAAATGTTCGCCCAAAGTTTGGAGCCACTGGGGAGGTTGTTATCATGATACATCATCCCGTAGGGATGTCCTTGAAGATACTTATCTTCCATTATCTTGCACCAATCTGCTTTCCTTTCTATGAGTTTCCAAGCCACTTTCGTAGTAAGGGCTCTATTCATCAAGCCAATTCTCCTCAGGCCCAAAGCACCCAGCCTTTTCGAGAGATAGACAATATCCCAATTGACCAGGGATATCCTCTTTTTTTCTTCAGAGCCGGCCCACAAGAAAGTTCTCTAATTTTTTTCTAATATGTCTGTCATGTTGCTTTTGATCTTGAAGAGAGATAGAAAATAGACCGAGATCCCCTGGAGAGTGGAAGCCACCAATTGAAGTTTACCATCATTTCTTAGGATCTTCCCTTTCCATCCAGCAAGTTTCCTCTAGGTTCTTTCCAAGATGGAGTTCCAAAATTTGTGGGACACCTCTTTAACTATGAGGGGGAGGCCAAGGTAGGTAGAAGGGAGAGAAGTCGACTGACATCTCATAAGTTGAAGCACTATGTTTTGTATCTCCATGGGGGTATTGAAGAAGAACATTTGACTTTTCTGATAGTTAATACACCGTCCGGAAGCCCAGGCATAATTTTCCAGAATTTGTTTCCACTATCTGGCCTCAATCACCAAAGAGTACCCAAAGAGCAAGGTGTCATCCACAAATTTCTCCAACACAACTTGATGTAGAGTGGAAGTAGGTTTGACACCTTTAATTCTCCCCATGGAGGATAGCATAGTTAGATTCCTGCTGAGCACTTCAGCCACCATAATAAATAGGTAGGGGGAGAGAGGATCTCCCTGCCTGAGTCCCTTTTCAAGTTTAAAGAAACTACCAGGGGTGCCATTGACTAAGACAGAGAAGCTGATAGTTTGAGTACATTGTTGGATAATATGGACAACCTTCTCATTAAATCCCATCCTAGCAAGGTTTTTTAGCAAAAATGACCAATTAACTTTATCATAGGCTTTAAATATATCGATTTTGAAGGCCATACCTAGAACATTTCTCCTCTCCATAGAGTGGATGATTTCATGAGTGGATATGGCCACATCAAGGATCTGCCTTCCCAGAACAAAGCCTTTGTCGAAGTTATCTTTCAAAGTTTTAAAAATTTTCTTCAACAAGTCATGGAATTCTACTTAAATTTAGCTCAATTTTGTTTTCACCTTGTGAAATTTGACTGAAAACTATTTTCATAAATTGTCAAATCTAGGTAAAAATTACATGAAATCTACTTTCACTATTGAATTTAGGTAAAATTTAGATGAAATAATCTTTCAATGTTATAAAAAAATTAATTTTTTAGGATAGCTTATGGACATGATGCTTTCAGAGTTGATGAGAATTATTTTCTTCCAAACATTAAATTAAAATAAACAAAGAAAAGTCCAATTAGAAAAATCATTTATCACAAGGTTTGTGTGCACCTCATATCTTATTGTGCATGGTTAAAATTTCCAAGATCTAGTAGACAATGTGTCAATTTGTATATAATTTTTTTGTATTTAATAAAATATCATTTTTTTTAGTGGATATTTTCCTTGTATGAAACAATGATTTAAAGCCAAAATTATATAAATTATTATAATGTAGGACTACTCATTTATGAATTTTATTATGTGCATTAAATTTATAATTTTGATCTATTATTAAACCATTTGGATTCAAACAAATTACAATCAAAGTCTTTGGATTTCTTAAGAACAAACAACATGTTCAACTATGGGTAATTATAAGTTCAATGTTTCTCTAAATGCTATCTAATTTTCTATTTTTAAAAATATTCTTATACACATTGCTATTTGACCATTAACTTTTCCATTCATGAAGGAAGAATTTGATGAGTAAGATTCTTTGTCTAGAATGAGACAATTCTACCATCTTTCCAATATTTAAAATTAAAATTGAGCTCTAGCTATTCTCTAAAAAGAATGACAGGATAACAAAAACATAAATGGACATAATATGATGTGTATTCACTAGTTTTTTTTAGTTTTACTACATTGTAGAGTCATATTACGAAGATTAAGCTAGTAAAAATTATGTGAAAAAATAATGAAGATTAAACTAGTAAAAATTGTATGATAACATTATTGTGATATGTAAATTTTTATTTTTGTAGGTAAGAACATTCTATTTTATTTGAAGAATGGTCATATCTTGGAAATTACACTTAAAAAAGAATATTATGAAACTCATAACTACTATATCTTATCCACTAATAAATCTCCTACCAATTTCAAATTATCAAATTATTAGGTCGCATACCTATTCATTATAATGTGTGTGATTTTTAAATATTTAATATTTCTAAATGAATATAATATTTTATAATAAAAGTATTGTAATTATTAGAAACTATACTCAATTGTATTGATTTTATTTTTTTCGAACTGGTGACATAATTTTTCATATATAATGAGATATATCTTAATATAGCTATTAAAAATATACAAACAAAATGGAACATCACATTTTAAAGAAATAGCATGTTTAAATCATAATTACTTACATATTCATTTCAAAATAAACACACATATAATTTAATGGCCATTATGAAAATAAAAAAATGAAGACTTTTTCAAAGATAGAGAAAGGATATTATTTAACCTTTAATAAAAAAAATCTTAAGGTTTTGTGTGTTCATATTAGTACTTGCCGATAGGCTAAGCAAGTACTATTGCATCCATTTTTGATTGGCCAAATCATTCGAAGTCTTATTACAGGAGTGAACCAATTAAAATTTACCACGTACACTTTATATTTAATATAATAAAAATGGATTACTCCTTCCATATTGCATAGTTTTCACTTGGAAACAATTTTTGTTTCTATCTTTAATTAGGATTTTCATTAATCTTTTCCTTTTTTATATTAATTGTATATTAAAATTTTTAAATTTTAAATTATATTACATCAATTTATTTTAGTATATAGCTAATTGTTTCTAATGTAAATAAAAATATTGTAAATATATGATATAATATAATATATATTTATTCTCATTTATATATATTTTTAAAATATTTTAAAATTTATTATATGTAAATTATGCATTAATAAATATTTAGGTAAATAAATGTGTGATATATTTTCTCTTACAAAATATTATAATTCAAATTAAACATAGTAAGTAAATATTTTATTTTATAATTAATTGGAAATGTTAAATAAAAATAATATATATTTCTATTATATAATCTTCTAAGATAAATTATTATATATTATTATTAGTACTTGCCAATAGGCTAAGCAAGTACTATTGCATCCATTTTTGAGTTTTAGTGTTAACTAGTGATTAAATAAAACTGTTTAGACCAATTAGAATTTTTTAGATTTTGTATTTTGTAATAAATTTCATATTTTGTAAAGTTAGATGCAATATTCTTAACTTTATAATTTATAGAAATTATTTTTCTATCATTTGATTGGCTAAATCACTTGAAATACCAATTAAAAATTACCACGTTGCATAGTTTTCGGCTTGGAAACAATTTTTGTTTCTATCTTTAATTAAGATTTTCATTAATCTTTTTCTTTTTTATATTAATTGTATATTTAAATTTTTAAATTTTAAATTATATTACATGAGTTTATTTTAGTATATAACTTACTTTTTCTAATGTAAATAAAAATATTGTAAATATATGATATAATGTAATATATATATTTATTTTCATTTATATTTTTTTAAAAAATATTTTAAAATTTATTATATGTAAACTATGCATTAATAAATATTTTTTATATTAACTATAGGTGGATCAATTACAAAAAATACGTCACTGAGAGTATCAACAAAGAGGCCAAGCCTCACCACGAAATCAGAGTATCATATATACAACAAAGGATCAAAATGAAGTAGCGAACAACTAATGAAGGACATCATAGTGGGTATCAACCCAAGCCGTCCAACCAAGCGGGCCCTCCATCCAAACAATGTTCTTATGTTGCTAAATCTAAATCAACATAAATAGATCTTCTTTCCTATTATTGATGTTCTTCTTGATTGCTTTGTTCAGTCTTTTACAAGCCTACTCAAACATCTGCAAGTCATCCAGGGTTCTCCTCCACTCATAACCATGCTTAAGCTCGTAGAAGAAAAAGGTGGTGTGCCCATCCTTAAGGAACTTCCTCAACTTCTCTTTTTCTATCATCATAGTAGTGTGAACCTGCAAAAAAATTTTAAGATGTGTGAGTTTTCAAAAAAAACTCAGTAAGATCTATCGGTTTACCTTGGTACCTCTCCTCGTTCCTGCACTTCCAGATCTGCCAGAAGATGTTAGAAGATAGCATATTCCAAAATAATTTGCTATCCTTATGGAGACCATTGATATGACCAATAACAATTTCCAAAATATTCACATTAACAAGGTAGAAGACACCAAACATATTCCAGATCTCTTTAGCAAAGATACAATCAAATAAAATATGTCTACCAGTTTTAGGAAGCCTACATAAGTTACAAATGTCAATGTTATGACCATATTTTTTAATGGGGAGTCTATCAAGCAGAACTAACCATTTAAAACATCTAATTTTAGGTTCAACAGGACTTTTCCACAAAATGTCAAAATAATTTTTCCAAGAAGCGGCATCAAGAGAGGAATACCAAACAGTGTTAATGTGATAAATAATATCTTCATTGTGATCAATGATTCTGTAAATATTTTTGGCTTTGAGATTAGCCATGATGACCCCATCCGGCCATTTACACTTTAAGTGCCTATGGGAATCCACATGACAAACAGTAGGAAGATTTTTAGTAGCCTAAACAATCATATTATAGGTCTTCTTGTGCGACCCATGAATATTATACTTATTCTTGAGCTCATCCCATTGAATGATATTATCCTGTTCAAAAAGATCAACAAACTGAGATATACCCATTTTATCCCATAACCTGGCAGAACATCCTTGGGAGAGGGCTAGGGGTTTACCATTCAGGTGTAAGTTCCACCAAATGGATCTTTCACCATGGATCTACCTATCATCATAAAACTCCTTGTTGGTGATAAAGTTCTTGAAATGGTCCCAGGCTCTCCAAATGGATTTGAAAACAGCAAAGCCTTGGACAATGACCGGGAAATTTCCAACAATAAGATCACAAAATGGGAGATTTTTCCAAGTTCTAGTTTTTTTAGGAAAACCTCTTTCAATATTATGCCTAACCAGCACCTTCCAAGGATTATTACCCTCCATGGAGTGAAAGATCCATTTGGTAGATAAGGCAATACCTTGAATTTTAAGGTCTTTAAGCCCTAGCCCCCCAAGGATTTTGTCAATATGGCACAAGTCCCATTTGACCGCATGCATCTTTTTATTACCTTTACCATCAGACCAAAGAAAGTGCCTGGTAGCCTTCTGGATTTCTAAAATCTGATAATTATTGAACATCCAAGCAGAGGAATAATAAATACTATAAGAAGACAACATCTTCTAACAGACCTGAATTTTGTCAGCAAGAGATAATGACCTGTTATGCCATTTATTGAGCTTCTTATCAATTTTTTCCTTCATCCAAGACCACATATCTTTAAGCAAAGGTTCAGTAGAGAAGGGGATGCCAAGATATTTGACAATCTTGCTAGGACCACCCCATTGGAAGTTATACTGAGAAAATCAGCAAGGAAGTTGCTCTTTCCAGCCCAGGCAAATGGATTTGTCTTGAGATATATGAGCACCAGAGATAGAACAGAACAGATCAAGTTCAGCTTGTAAATCTTTAAAATTTCTATCAGAGAGCTCAAAAAAAAGGGCAGTATCATCAAGAAATTGACAATTAATAAGCTCGTCGTTATTAGGAAGATAAAGACCTCTAACCTCAAGGGATAACGAATTGTCTCTAAGGATATAAAAAAGGGCTTCTAAGGCAATAACAAACAGGGTAGGAGCTAAAGGGAAACCTTGTATGATGGACCAATCAAGAGAAAAGGGGTTGGAAAGGGAACCATTGACCTCCACTTGGGCAGAGGCATCATTAAGAAGCACCTGGATAGCATTTCAGAAGAAGGGGGGGAAATCGAAGGCTTCAAGCATCATGATGATGAAATTCCATTCAACCCTATCATAGGCTTCTCGAAGTCCAGAAGTAACATAGCAGAGTTTTGATGGGAGCACTTAGCCCAATCCATAGCTTCCCAGCTAGTAATAAGGTTCTCTAGAATGTATCTACCCTTGACAAAATCGGTTTGAGTAGCACAAACAAATTTAGGAAGAATATTCACAAGTCTGAGGACCGAGATTTTAGCCAAAATTTTATAAGAAGCATTGAGGAGCGTGATCGGTCTCCAATTCCTTATGAGAGCTTTGTCCCCATCTTTGGGAAGGAGCTTGATGATGCCACTATTGATCTCAGGGCCCAGGGTGTCATTAGTGATGGCTTTAGCATACATATCATGAAGATCTTTGCAAATACAACTGATATTAGCCTTATAAAACTCAATAGGAAGCCCGTCAAGGCCAGGGGCCTTATCATTATTGATGGCTTTAATAGCAGTTTCAATCTCATCTAGAGAGATTTCCTTAGATAAGATAGAGATATCACCATACTCTAGTTTATTGGGAATCAGGGGTTTACATTTAATTCTAAGATCCTCAGCCTCCTTAGAATCTTCAGAGGTGAAGAGATTTTTGTAATAGTCAGCAAAGGCCTAGATGATGTCAACGGGGTCTGAGACTTCATGGCTATCTATTGAGAGTTTGTCAATAGACTCTTTGTTGTGCTTATGTTTAAGAAGGTTAAAGAAAAATTTGGAGCCCCAGTCCCCATGTTGGAGCTAGTGGGCACAAGATCTGATTTTGGCACCATGGATTTTGAGTTGTTGATGCTTCCTTAGGGCATCCTTAGCGGACATAACCTGAGACAAAATTTCAAGATTGGAAGAGTCCTCCTGAATATTGCTTTCTGCATCCTGAAGATCAGAACATAAACATTTCTCAATAAACCTATAATCCTTGGCTTTCTTTTGACCAATGGTCTAGAGGAAACACTTCCAGGCTAGGAGATTAGCTTTCCATCTATCTAACTTGGAATGGTCATGGAGATTCACATTATTAATGCCCCTAATAATTTGAATGGTAGCAAGGACGTCCTCATCCAGAAGGAGACTAGTATTCAAGATGAATTTGGGGTTACAAGCTTTAAGGTGAATAGGACCGATGTTAAGATTGACACAGGTGGAAATGGGGTGGTGATCAGAAAGGGTGGTGGCGGTAACAAGAACAATGTTTCCCAGATTGTCAGGAAGAAAGGAGAAGGAGTTTTTATTACCATAAAAATGATCAAGTCTGGAATAGATCCAAGAGTGACCCTGTTGAAAGTTGCACCAAGTGTGCCAAATACCGGGGTTATAGTCCTTATTACCAGCAAGAGGGTCAAACAGAGCTTTTGAGTTTATAAATCTATTCCAATGAAATTTTTCATTATCCTTCCAATTAAAGGGGTTTCCACCCAACTTATCATTTTGGGATTCAACCATATTAAAGTCCCCACCAAAAAACCAAGGGATATTAGGGAGATTAGTCAACCAGTTCCAGAGAGAAGCCCTCTCTTTAGGGTCATTGGAAGCATAAATAGAGAAAATGCCAAATAAATTATTGTTGTGATGAACAATAATCCAAATAGCCCTTTGGCAAGGAGAGGTACCATTATTAGTTATGTACCTCCCCCATTTGGGGTTAATGAGGAGAGTGATTCCTCCTCTGCCTCTGTTGTGATTAGTAAAAAATTTGATAGCATCATTCCATATAAAATTAAGATTGGATTCAAGCATGAATCCAACAGATTTAACTTCTTGCATCATGAACACATCCATAGAATTGAAAGAATCAAGAAGATGCTTAATAAAAAACTTCCTATCTGGGGATTCAAGGCCCCTAACATTCCAAGAAAGATAATTTATTGGGAAACATTAGAGGGGGTGGGGCACACAGCACCAGCCTCATCAGCTGAAGGTGGAGATTTGTTCGAGTTATCCCCTGATTTCTTACCAGAAGATTTGTTCTTAGACCCAAGTGGCCTTCCCCTAGGTCTCGCAGCTAAGGCATCAACTTTAGGATCATCCTCATATTCTGATTGGGAATCCATTTCCATAGAAGGCATGCTTGGGGAACCATCAAAAGGGGGAATAACAGGGATGATTTCAAGAGAGCAATCATCGCCAAGTTCTTTGAAAACTTTTGGTGGGAACTTCTGAGAGGAATCAATGGTAGAATTACTGTTAATTCTACTATTGTCGATATTCTGTGACATATCCCTGATAATCTCAACATTAGGGTTGAAAACAAGAGGAGTTTGGGAAAGGATATTTTTGGTGGGGGTAGGAATCTAAAATTTTGATTGAACATTATTATTACCTTTACATTTTTTTTATTGCGAACAATCATAAAACCATCATCAAAGTTAATAAATTCAATAGCCATGTCTAAAGATGGAACTAAGAGAGGAACGAAAGGGGGAGAAAGAGAGACAGAATAGGATGCAGGAGGCAGCTTGGGTGAATTTCCTTCAGGTGAGGTCAGGTTACCAAGGAGTGGAATAGAGTTATGCGAGCTGGGGGGAGGAATAGGGATAGGCGGGGTAGGGTTTTTAACAGTGTTTCTCTTGATAATAGGGAAATCTTTCCTAAGGTGTCCCTCCTTCCGACAAAGAAAGCAAGCATTTAATCCACCCAATATTTCAACTGAGCACACAAAAGTTTCATTTAAAATATGAATTGAGATATCCGCTAGAATTTCTTTACTAGGAAGAAGGGAAATTAATACTTTGGCATCCATATGGGGTACCAACCTAACAGTATCATCCATACGAATGGTTTTTCCCAGCAGGTCGAGTAATTGGGGTAAGAACCGCCATAAGAAGGGAGGGATGTTTTTAACTAAAATCCATCTAAGGGCCGATAAGGCCAAAACTTCTTCATGAACAGTCTCAGGCGTCCAAGTCAAAGCTTGGAAGGAAGTGGACTCAACTATCCAATATTGCTTTTTAAGAACTTCCTTTTGAGCTTCCTGATTAACAAAGAAAATAACATACAATCCTTTTTGAATCTGATGGCAGAAAGAAATATGAAACCCTAATTTATTATTCCAATAATTATGAAACCAATCATTGAGAAACTTTCGTGGAGGGCATTTGTCCATTTCAATAGCTGAAAAAAATATCACAGTATTCCTTAACCTATTTTTTTCCTTAACTATCTCAGCAAGCATTTCAGGATTAGGAGCGATAGAGAAAGGAGCTAAGGAAGCCGAGGAGATCTTATCATGGACGGTGGCTTCATGGGCATAGGGACCTGCAAAATCAAACTTGGCTTTCTCATTGACGGAACCAGAAGATTGAGCCATAGCTTTGGAGAAAGATTTGGGTCTATTGCTTGACAAAAGGGGATTAGTAGGTAAGCCATTAAGGTCAGTGTCATTTGACACTACGGGAGGAGTGATAGTGGGTATGGGATCAGCAGGTTTGCAGAGAGAGGAGGTATTAGGACCAAGCATTTCAATATCATTAATGAGGGGAGAGGAAACAACTACACCTGGACTGAGGACGCTCTTGGAGACATCCAGCTGTATCCCACCGCCCCCCACAAGACTGCCAGAGGAAGCCACTATGAAAGTGGCCTTCCTAGCCAAAGTCGCAGATAACTTCGTTGCAATCACCAACTTTCGCTGCTTTTCGCTAATTTTTGCCAACTTTCGCTGCTCAAAATCTTCAGTCAAAAATCATTAATAAATATTTAGGTAAACCAATGTGTGATATATTTTCCCTTACAAAATATTATAATTTAAATTAAACATAGTAAATAAATATTTTATTTTATAATTAATTGAAAATGTTAAATAAAAATAATATATATTTCTATTATATAATCTTCTAAGATAAATTATTATATATTATTATTATAATATAGATTATAATATAAATTAAAATAATAATATTATATTTATAATTATTATACATTGTAAATATATTATATTATAATTATAATTTATGTATAATATAATAATACTATATTATATATACAATAATATTAATCATATGTAATAAAAAATATATATCAATAAAATAAAATTAGCACTATTGTTATATTTAAAAATAAAATTAAAATTAAGGTTTAAATTAATTATAATTTGCAATCAATAATTGTTTATATAATTATAATTTTAAAAATTATTTATTACTACAATTATCATTATATAAAAAATTATAATTATATATTTATATAATTAATTAAAATGTCTTATATATTATAATAAATTTATTAAAATTAAGATTAAATTTATATTAAAAATTAAAATTAAAATTAATTACTAAAGGCAAGTACTTGGCCACTATGTGGCACTTGTTTTCTTTTATAACAAGAAATACAATGTGTCAAAGTTTCTCACAATAGTTAAAAAAGGAAGGTGTATATATATATATATCTATATATATATATATATATATATATATATATATATATATATATATATATATATATATATATATATATATATATATAACAAAGACTTTTTCAAAGGTAGAGAAAGGATATTTTTTAACCATTTATTAAAAAATCTTAAGGTTTTGTGTGTGTCCATCCTTATTTTCTTTTATAACAAGAGACACAATGTGTCAAAGTTCCTCACAATAGTTAAAAAAAGAAAGTATGTATATATGTGGAAATTGAAATAAAGAATGAAGGGAGATATGAAGAGAGAGTTAAAAGAGGGGGAGAAGTAACTATATAGATAGAGATAGCAAGTGTTATAGAAACAAGTAAAAAATATTATTAAATTATTTTTAGATTCAAATGTATAAGATTTGTTACATGAAGATCTCACATAATCTCCCATCAAAATATTAGAAAACAAACATAATAAAAAATGATCAAATAGTATAATATTTAAAGACACTAAATTCATAATAGATAAAAATTTTGAAAGCAAAAATTAAAATATATTTTAATGTTTCTACTTGTCATGAAAAATGAACAATACCTACGTAGTGCTACAAAATAATTCTTAAATTTTGTTTAATGACCAAACTAAAAATAATTTAATTTTATATCTTTCTCAAATAAAAATATTAATTTATCTTATATTAATTAAATAATCATATATAATATTTATGTTTAATAATTTATAATATATAAAATCTATGATAAACATAATTATAATTAAAATGTATGTATAAATAAAACTCAATAATAAATAATATTATTTCAACTTTTAAACATTTAATATTTATATATATTTTTATTATATAATATAATATCTAACACTAAATATAATTATATAAACTAAATATATAATTTTAATTAAAATTTATAAATTATCTTTAATAATTTAAAATAACTAAACTAAATACGTAAATTATATAACACAATATGAGAATTCTTAGCTTTTTGACTTTCATTAAATTGTGAGAGAGCATGTTAAAACTTTTGAGCTTTTAATTAAAATCTATTAAATCAACATTATAGGGATAGAAAATATTAGGGACGAAATATTTTGAAGCATTACATTTAGTGAGTACAAACATATGATGATTAGAAATACGGTTATAATTTCTGCACAGTACCTTCCAAAATAAGATAAGGCTTGCATTAATGGCCGACAAGTTTTGATTGATATCCGTGCAGAAAGTGTTTGTCAAGGGACTATGACAGATTTATAACTTTTTATGGTGTGAAAAATCTTTTTTTGGGTTGATGGAAATTAATTTTATTCCTTACATAAATTAGTATGGTTCGATAGAATTAAAAATAAAAGAAATATTTCTAATTATGTAAAATGAAAAATACATATACAATAGAAGTTGTATTTAAGTTTTTAAATTCTGTGGTGTGATTGACCAATTTAATTAAAAAATTGAATTCAATGAATACAAGGAAGTAACAATAAAAAAAGTGGTTTCTTTAATAAAAGAAGAAGCGATGTATTTCTAAAGATTTGCCTTGAAAGATTTCTATTTAAATTATTTCAAGAAATCCTTTTATCTTATTCTAGGCAATGAGTTGGATACTTGAATCAAAAATATTATGTTTACTTTAGTTGGTTTGCTACCAATTTTTATGCTTTGTTATGTGCACTTTGCCAAGTGAGATTGTCGGTAACTTTGGAGAAGATAGTAGGTTATCTCTCCTTTAATATAAAATTCAGCACTACTTCCACTTTTTGTCTTTTCTTTAGTGTGATTTGACCAACAATAAGGTTTCTAAATTCTTTTTTAGGAATTTTTCATTTTTCTAGGGTGCTGACCTTATATCAACAGCGTGTAGATAGAGTTAACTAAGTAGTAATTGTACATTTATAGCACATTAACATTTGTGGTTTGATGTCAGACATAATAATATTAGTAATCTAAAATCCAAACAAAATAGATGAAGCTAATATGATTAAAAGTCATTATAGAATATAATAAAAAATAAAGAGACCATGGAGTAGCCACCTAGTGGCTAAGTGAGTGCATTGTTCCACCTGTTAGTAAAGAACTTAAAAAGGTTCGTATAGTCTACTTCTTTGTCAGTGTCATTTCCAAACAATTTCTTTTCCATCAAAAATATGGAGGTATTAGAGTTGTGCATTACATGCAAGCTAAAATAGGAGATAGTAATCGTCATTTTCTCCTCCATTTCTAACACTTTATTTTTAAGTGCCTCTGACTCCACTGTGGTTGTCTTATAGTTAGTATAGGTACTAGTGCCGCCCCCTTACTGAGTATATTCCTCCTCCATTAAGACCTCCTTAGTCAGGTCTAGCAATATAATTTGTTTTCAGAGATGTGAGTGGAATTGTTGATACTGGACATAATCAAGATTTCTTCCTTTCCCATTGCACCATTGTCAATATAATCCTCCTCTGACTCTTCTTTCTAGTCAACTAGATTCTTCCCCTTTCCTTTGTTAATCAAAAACCTAGCCAACCTGTTTGAGTAGCTAGGGTTTGCACTCCCACTTTTTCTATCTTCTTCATCTAAATCTTCCTCCTCTTCACTAACAATTTTCTAGATGTAGATGTGGGTGTTGGGTTCTTTTTCTAGGGGGTGGTCATTTTAAATTTCCATTTTTTGCCTAGGGTGGAGGTAGTTCTGGGTTGTTTTAGGCCACAAAGGATTTTTTAAAAAAGTCATAGGTGGGGGTAACAGGGGTCCTAGGGCAAGAATGAATTTTTGTAGCATCCACAACTTGTAGGCCCTTCTTCTTGCTAGGGTCATCTAAGGACACAAGAATAGTCATCGCGGGGGGACAATGGGATTAGGGGGCTTTAGTCACCACAATTTCTTTAAGATGACACAAGGCACAATAAAAATTATACAAATGAAATATAAAACCCTAGTGAAGACTGATAGGCTTTCTATCCTAACTCTTGACTTGATGCAAGAGCATCTTTAATCAAATTCAACTTTAAAAAAATAGAAAGGAGATCAAAACATGGTGACAAAAAATATTTGAGAAAAGATAAATTCTAATAACTTAATAAACTTTAGACTTTCTCTATGGTGAAAACTTTCATAATCATGAGAAAAACTTGATCCCATGGTTTGGATAGCTTTGCATGATCAAAGCCTCCATGAAGCTTAATTGACCTCTCATTCTCTTGAAGGAACTAGGCCAAACTACCATTATTAGTGACCCTCCTTTGTTTCTTCCATTTTTACCCTTTTGGTGGAGACGCTTGTTGCCTTTGCTATGATATCCTTGTTGATGTCAAATTAAATTCCAGAAGACATGGAAAACTCGACAAGTTCTCATCAAACCCACTGATACACTCTATGAATAGAAAAACCCCACCTTCAATAGAAATGTGTTGCTCCTGACATCTTCTTTGAATATACAAAGGGTACTTTGTTATATTCGCATCTTATCCCTACCCATAATTTGAATAGTCATGATTAGAAAATTCACAAACTTATTTGTTCTTCTTCACAACTAGCTAGAGAATTAAACATTATTGAGATGGTTGAAATGTGTGCTAGAAGTGATATAATTATTTTTTTGGCATCCAAAGTTACCATCAAACATGATATCCTCTTTCCATAGTACTTAAGAAAAGAGCAAGGTTTCCCTTACACAAACTATCACAAATAAATAATATCTCAAAAAATAATTAATATTTATGTGGCTTTGGGTGATTTTAGTGGTAAGGCAACACAAAAAATGATGGCATCACATCATCACTAAGATGCCACAAAAATTACTAGTTATGCAAGTGAACCATGCACAAGGATGCCACAACAACAACACAGTCTACCAAATAATTGAGTTAGAATGTGGGCCCACCCATGAGTCCACCTAACCTTTCTATCCCTCTGATTAGTCAACCTCCTATGCACCAATGCCCACTCCATACAAAAGTTATAGGACATCCTATTGTCAGTCCAACAACAAGAGAACAAGTCTGAGTCTTACCCCATATCCCCATGCAATGGCTTATTTACAATTTCTACTTAAAATTAAGCGACAAGAGTGTTTACATATAAAAAAATTTATTATTGAGAATGGATAGATTGGAATCTTTTCCTATTTTAATGAAGCAGTAGTTGGTTAAAAATTAAAAATAAGCATTGAAAAAAGAGGGATTGGAAATAAACAACAACTGTTATTGGAAAAATGCCAGATGTCTTCACAATGTTTTTTCTCTTTTTTATTTGTCTACAATTCTGATTTCAAACTCTATTTGCAACAAATATGTTAAAATTTTTATTTAAAACTTATTTAAAGTAGTGCTAAAACATATGCAAAAATTTTACTATCCATGGGCCACCAGCGCTAAAAATTGTTGGTAAAAATGTGGAACATTGGTTGCTAGCCAAAATAACCTTAGCAGTTGTATGGGGACCAACTCTTAGCCTATCAAAAGAATTTGAAAATCTGACCACCACACATCAAGCTTTGCGTCAAGGAAATCAAATTCTTCCTTAGGTAATAATGAAAAAATATTTTCATTGAAAATAAAAATTTGAAGTGGGATGAGGTGTTGCTTGGCTCTCAGTCTAATTTTTGAAAATTTGTGCATATATTTTGTTTACACCCTAATGAAAACATTTGCTAAAGAATAAAAATAAAAATGGTCCATGCTCATAAACAAAATAAAAACATAGATACACAAAGTTGTTTGTAAATGTTGCTTAAGGAATCTCTACATATAATTTAAATGTTTTTAAAATAAATTAAAAAAATCAACTACCGCAATCTAATATAAAAAACACATTAACAACTTTCCCATACTAAAGTGTATTCTTAACTAACGTCAACGAAATGGAAATAAACATCAAAACAAATGAATTCTCTATGTATTCTACACCAAAACTATGGCATTGAACATTCATATTTCTCATCATCGTCAGCCAATAAAATTAGGCATCACAAGTCTTATTCAGTATTACATTTGATAATAAAATTAGGCATCACAAGTCTTATTCAGTATTACATTTGATAAGCTTCTTATTGTTGGATTTAATCTCTAACCACTACAATTACTTCTCTTCAATAGTTTTGTGAGTCAAATGTCTTATCAATCTGCTTGATCGTGTGAATATTCCTTTCTTCTCCAACACTCTATGTTTTCCTTCATTCAATACACATAGGACAACTTCAGATGAAAATTAAATAGCTAATTAAATATAAGTTTTTGTATCTTCTTTGTTCTGCATATACATAGAAAATTGCGGCATATTTTTAGGTATGAAAAAAAATGTGGTGGGAGAGAAGAGTCTAGAAACTTCTAGCTTTAGAAGTAAAAACAAGGCTATCATATGTGTGCTAAACCAGAGCGGTGGGACTTTCAGCTAGTTACAAGAAAAAAGGAATTTTCAAGGATGATAAAAGAACAACAACTATGTGTTTGAAAACATGTATGTGCGTATATATATATATATATGTATATATATATGTATGTATACATACATACATATACATATACATATATATATATATATAAATAGATGTATGTATATATATGTATAGATGTATGTCTATACGTATATATATATATATATATATACACACACACACACACACATCTATATCCATAGACATATACATATACATATACATATATATGTGTGTGTGTGTAGATATATATAGATATATATACATATGTGTGTGTATGTAGACACGCATATATATGTATGTACATATATATATGTATATATGTATATATTTATGTGTGTGTGTGTGTGTATATATATATATATATACACATATGTGTGTGTGTATGTATGTATGTATATGTGTATGCACGCATGCACACACACAAAGATATGTGTGTGTGTGTATGTATATATATGTATATATATGTATATGTATATATGTATATGTGTGTGTGTGTATGTTTGTGTGTGTGTGTGTATATATATATATGTATGTATGTATGTATGTATATGGATATATGTATGTATTTATGTGTATATATATATGTGTGTATGTGTGTGTGTGTAAAGTGTTATATGATCATTGAATTCATCCTTGTTTTATTACGTGTGTTCTATTTTCTTTGTTTCAATCTTTTTCTTCTTTCTTTCATTTATCTATTTCTATCAGTGATATCAGAGCTGAAGCTTATTGGGTAAAGTTTTTTTTTTAGAAATCTTTCAAGAAGCTAAGGCTATTTACAGTCAACTATTGCAGCGCCAAGCACAAACTTAATAAATCCTCAAATCCCACAGTTTAATGGTAAAAATTATGACTATTGGGTAGTCACAATGAAGACTTTATTTTCTTCACAAGACTTATGGGATCTTGTTAAAAATGGATACCCAAAACTAGAAAATGCAACAACATATAATGCATTATCTCAAGAAGATAAAGACTTATTGAAAGATAATAGAAATAAGGACTCAACAAATTTATTTTTTATCTTTCAAGGGGTGCATAAAAGCATATTTCCAAGGATTGCAACAGCAAAAAAATCTAAGCAAGCATGGGATACTCTTTAGACTTGATCTACCAAGGAATGGAAAAGGTGAAGGCAACCAAATTACAAATACTAAGAAGAGATTTTGAAACCATTCTACATGAAGGAATCAGATACAATAGATTCTTTTTTCACTCAACTTATTGGATTGGTAAACCAAATCAGATCTCGTGGTGAGTGATGCAGAGCATAATAGAAACCATTTATAGCTTCTAGGATCCATATGATCCATCCATCCTTAGGCATTCAAGAGAGGCATATTCCATCATTAGACAACATAAACATCTTCCCAATCATCCATCCTTTATTCAACAGTTTTTGCGATCAACACTCAGAGATATATAAATTTTCAACTGGACAATATTAGGAAAATCCAAGTGAGTTTGTGTAAAATTAGGATAAACACAATATATCCAAAATTTAGAAAGATCCAATGGTCAAATTAAAAGTTATGTTGTCTGCACTGAGACCCATTTTTCTATCATCAACCAGAAATAAAATATGTAACCCTGTCTAGGGCATCCAATATCTTTCACAAAACAAAACCAATTGAAACCAAACCAATTCCACATTAACCATTAGTTATTCTAGTTTCAAAATATTTAAGCCATTTATTTTTCCAATTCATAAATCATTATACCATCACAAATCTTTGTTTGCAACTTCATTTAAGATAGTTTAAAACCAGTCTTCACCAAAATCTTCATAACTTCCACAAATATGCATAAAAATGACTTAAACAAAAAGGAAATGAAATATTATTCACATATAACTCCAATGAATCAATTTAGAGTTCTTAACTCTTTCATATGCGTCTATACCAAATGTTGCAACATGACTATTCCCAATAGATTTCAAAACTGCAAACAACATCTTTCACCAAAATGGGCATAACTTCTTTATTTCTCAATAAAAACCCTCCAAACAAAAACCAAAGGAAAGATAAATCAATATACTATCTATCCATGCTATTAATACATTGTGTCCAGGTCATACATGTCCATACAATGCCTAGAAATAGAGAAACAAAGAGTAAAATCAATCAAAATGACAAGTATGGAATGCACCAAAACATATCGAAATATTCTCCTTCCTCAAATTATGATTTGGAAAGACCATACAATGCCTTTTTATATAATTTTGATATTTTAAAACTACCCAACCACCTTTTAGGCCAATAATCCTCCCCTTTACAACATATTAGCAACTCTAGCAATTTTTGAAATGTTGCTTTGACAATTTTTATGCAACTTTTGCATTTCAATACAAATGACTCTCAAATCTTGAGTGAACATTCTTAACACATCCAAATGGATTATAGATGAAATTTTACCACCTTATTACCCCTCCATGGGTTTATTTACATTATTTGACTATATGGACCATCTAGGACCTCTTAATAGGACAATTTGACAATTTCCACAAATGGCTTCAAATAGCCTTACATATTGATTTGTCATGACTCAAAATACATTGATAATATCATATGAACTAAAATATTAATGAAATTGATTTAATGTGATATTTTGACCTCCATAAGTTCATGTGTGCTTAGGTGCTCCTACACCATACTCCCAACCTTCAAAACTTCCTAAGTCCCTTGGAAATGTCGGTTGTAGGAAAAATTTGGACTCAAAGGGTCCGTGTCTATTTTCTTTATCTTCTCTATGATGCCTCTATTGTACAATGTCTTCAAATAAGACTCCCATAAATGGAGTTCATATGGCTTCTCTTCAAGGTTCTTCACCAACATCTCAAGTCCACCCTCCAATGTTGCTTCCTTATGCCTCACTCAGGAGTCCCTTCCTTGCCTCTCACCCCAGGACTTTTGGCAACCAAATGGACCTCCTTTTCAGGCCTTGGACCATGTCCTATGGCCCTTTGCTAGACCTCCATTTCCACCTCTTGCAGTGAGTGAACAAGCCCCTGCAACCATAAACTTCACCAACAAAATCAACATAACCAAATCGAAGGTCCCTGTGTGGATTGCCTCCCTTGGAGGTCTACCCACACACTCAAGATCTTCAAGCTCTGATACCAATTTGATGCGAAGAATCATGAAAACCATTTAGAGCTTCTAGGATCCATCCAACATTTCATCATAAAATAAACATTCAAGAGAGGCATATTCCATCATTAGACAACATAAACATCTTCACAATCATCCATCCTTTATTCAATAGTTTTTGCGATCAACACTTAGAGATATATAAATTTTCAACTGGATAATATTAAGAAAATCCATCAAGTGATTTTGTGTACAATTAGGATAACCATGATATCCCAAATTTAGAATTATCCAACGGTCAGATTAAAATTTATGGTGTCTATACTGAGACCCATTTTTCTATCATCAACCAGAAATAAAATATGTAACCATGCCTAGGGAATCCAATATCTTTCACAAAACAAAACCAATTGAAACTAAACCAATTCCACATTAACCATTAGTTGTTAAATAATTTCAAAATATGTAAGCCATTTATTTTTTCCAATTCATAAATCATTATACCATCACAAATCTTTGTCTGCAACTCCATTTATGACAGTTTAAAACCAGTCTTCACCAAAATATTCATAACTTCCACAAATATACATTAAAATGACTCAAATGAAAAGGAAATGAAATCTTATTCACATATATTTCCAATGAATCCATTTATAGGCATTAACTCCTTCATATGCATCTATACCAAACACTACAACATGATTGATCCCAGTAGATTTCAAAACTGCAAACAACAACTTTCACCAAAATAGGAATAACTTTTTTATTTCTCAATAAAAACTCTCCAAACTGAAACCAAAGGAAGGATAAATCAATATACTATCTATACATGCTATTAATACATTTTTTTACAGGTCGTACATGGCCTTACAAGGCCTGGAAACAAAGAAACAAAGAGTAAAATCAATCAAAATGACAAGTATGGAATGCACCAAAACATATCAAAATGTTCTCCTTCCTCAAATTCTGATTTGGAATGACCATACAATGCATTTTTATAGAATTTTGATAGTTTAAAACTACCCAATCATATTTTAGGCCAACAATCCTCCCCTTTACAACATATTAGCAACTTTAACAATTTTTGAAATGTTGCTTTGACAATTTTTATGCAACTTTTGCATTTCAATACAAATGACTCTCACATCTTGAGTGAACATTCTTAACACATCCAAATGGATTATAGATGAAATTTTACCACCTTATTACCCATCCATGGGTTTATTTACATGATTTGACTATATGGACCAACTAGGACTTCTTAATAAGACAGTTTGACAACTTTCCACAAATGACTTCTTGAATAGCCTTACATATTGATTTGTCATGACTCAAAATACATTGATAATATCATATGAACTAAAATATTAATGAAATTGATTTAATGTGATCTTTTGACCTCCATATGTTCATGTGTGCTTAGGTGCTCCTGCACCAGTGAGAGTTGAGGAATAGAGAGTGGTTGAAAAGATTTTAAGAATTTTGCCTCCAAGATTTGTCAATATTGTTGTGGCCATATAAGAGACAAAAAGTCTCACAATTTTTATTTGATGAGTTACGTGCATCCCTAATTTCTCATGAGCATAGGCTAAATAGGTTAGAAAATACAAATTTGGAGCATGCCTTCAAGGCACAAGTTTCAATCAGCCATGGTAGAGGCAAATGCAGAATAAATTTCAAAGGTAGAGGAAGAAACTCATATAGAGGTGGAAGAAATAGCCCATCAAACTCAGGTGGAAAGTAAAGTGGAATAGGCAATCATCAAAACCAAGCTCAAAATCATCCTCAAGGCCAAAGGTATCACAAATCCTCAATCCAATGTCATTATTGTAAGAAATTTGGGTATTATTTAAATGAATGTAGAAAGAAGAAATATGACTCTAGGTAACAAAGTGCAAACTTTACCAAAGAAAACCAAAATTAGGACAATATGTTCTTGGCTTGTAAAGTTGCATAAGAAATTAAAAAAGATATATAGTTTTTAGATTCAGGTTGCAACAATCATATGACAAGAAACTTAGAAATTTTTTCTATTTCCGATGAAAGTATACAATCAGATGTCACATGCTTGTATATAGACAAGCATGTGATATTGGAGTATGTGAATTCAAAGGAACAGATAGCTGATATATTTACCAAACCACTACTGAAGGATGATTTTGAGTATCTCTGATGTAAGTTAGGGGTTCTTCCCCTATCCAATATCCACTAAGGTAAGATGCATGTGTTGCATCAATTCAAGTATTCAACAAAATATATATTTTGTGAGTTGGTGCTAGTGTTCACTCTTTAGGTGAAGCCTAAAGTTGTGAAAAGATGTTTATGTCTACAATGAGAAATCAATACATTTGATGTATGATTTACTACCTAAGAAAATTTTTTAGGAGTGTCTGTCTTTGGCATTGTTGTCAAAGAGGGAGATCTAAATTGATGACTACATTGAGGGAGAAGTTACTAAAGATTGCAAAGAGGAAGAATATGCTAATAGATGGTTGAAAAGTGATAGAGGGAGAAGATGTATAGAAGGAGATCAAGAAAAGGAGAAGCTACAATTCAGAGGGAGTACAGGAATAACAGTGCAATGTTGTCGTCATCAATTGATAGTGATGTGTTTCCATCAATGCCAAAGAGTGAGATTGTTGCTGTAACTGATGGTGATGGTAATGAAGACCGACCAAAAGAGGTATACAAGATAGTAGAAAGATTAAATTAGTTATTATCTTGTCATTGATGTCAAACAATTGATATCTGATTTATATTGTGTTGTTATATCATTCAAAGTATGATATAAGTTGAATGAGTTAAGGAGAAGAAGTGGAATGTTATGAAGATGAAGAACTTAATTGGGCAATTGATACAGATCAGACAATGTTAAGATTATGTTGATATAATTGTTTTCTACCTAACATATGATTATATCAAGTTTGTAAACAATGGTAAAGAAGATTAATCATGTTGGTAAGTAAAATAATTTTGGCTACTGAGAAGAATATGTCATTCAGTAAATAGAATATGTCATTCGATAAAAGGAAAGTAAGTTTTGGTAAAGGAAAAGGAACTCAAGGCATTGAGCAAAAGGTTTTAGTCACCAGGTAGGGAACAAAATTAAATACAAGGATTAGAACGACATTTAATGTTGAGCTATGATGAGCTGGAAGATTATGATGATAAGAAAGAGTAAGTTGGAGAGATCTATGATCAAGAAAATTCATGATGATGATCTATGGTACAAATATAAGTGGTAAAAAGAGAAGGAACAAGTTTCAAGAAACTTCAAGTTCCAAGGTGATGATAAAATATGTTACCGAGATCTATATTCATTGAAATAGTTTGTGAAGTTGATCGAACGGTTGAAATTAATCAAAATAAAATGTGATAAAGGAGATTAAGTGGCAAAACAAAGTCTATATGAAGGATGAATTTGTATGAGCAAATGGTTGGCAAATTGAAGGGTTGATAAGTCATCAATTGATGCAATGAATAACGAAAAGGTTGAATTTTGAGTTAGAAAATTGAATTTGTTGAAGTGTTGAAGCCAGTGGAAAGTGAAGGATTGAAGTGAAGAAGAAGAATGCACAAAGGAGATCTAATTATGCAAAGGATAGTTGCAGATTCATAGGTCAATTTATTCATTGTTGCTTATTAACATTTGTAACAGAAAAATCTCTTAACTAAGTGTACTTAATAGTCAGATTATTGTAAAATACTTGCAAAAGGTAACATTATAAAGAGTGTTTGAAGACATTTAACTAGGCCACTCCTAACAGGGTGAAGATCCTATCAAATCTGAGGCAAATCCCTTGACTGGGTCACACTTAGCAGTTTGTATTGTAATCTTAAATAGGATTGGCTTTTAACCGAGCATATTTCAGAAGAGTATTTTCTTTAGTGGGTGACAATTCCCATAGTGGTTTTTCCCAAAGCTGGGTTTCCATGTTAAATACTAGTGTTATATTTGTTGAATGATTTATGTGTTTGTCATTGTTGATTGATAAAGTTTATTTACTATTGTCAGTAAATGTTGAATTGCACTGACCGAGTTGACACCCAGTTTAATCAGAGAAAGTTTTTAAGGTACAAAGAATCAAGGATTACTGATTCACCCCCCCTCCCCCCTCTCCATAATCCAACAATTGTTATCAGAGATTGGTTGTGACCTTAGCTAGCTACCCAGTCAGCTCTTTTTCAATTGATTCATCTTTTTCTTTTATGTCTTTTTGTGAAATTTGAAATCAAATAAACTTTTTGAAATAATGAAAGAATATCTTGCAATTTTTTTCTAACTCAGTAACCAAAACTGTTTTACTTACCAACTTGATTAATCTTCTTTACCATTCTTTACTGACTTGATATAATCATATGTTAGGTAGAAAATAATTATATCAACATAATCTTAACATCACCTGATCTGTATCAGTTGCCCAATTAAGTTCTTCATCTTCATAACATTCGACTTCTTCTTCTCCTTAACTCATTCAACTTATATCATACTCTAAATGATATGACAACACAATATAAATCAGATATCAATTGCTTGACATCAATGACAAGATATTAATTGATCTAATATTTCTACTATCTTGGATACCTCTTTTAGTCGGTCTTCATCATCATCACCATCAGTTATAGAAATAGTGTTTTGAGTGAAGTTAATAAGGCCCTGACACCTCTTCAATCCTTCCTTAATTCAATCAAAATTTATCAATCAAAACTATTGGATTATCAAGTTTGGGCCCTCTCCTCTTTGAGGACCTTATTAGTTTCATTATTCATGTCCTTCAAAACCACTCCTTCATTACCTCCTTTCTAGGTGTCTATGTGGAATTCGAAGTTGATGCCCAAGATTAATTTCTTCTTTTGGATCCTTCTCCAAAATAAAGTTCCCACTTTGGATAACTTATGTAAAAGGGGGTTACCTATCACTAATAGGTATTTTTTTTATGTTGGGAATATTCTGAGGCTGTTATCTACCTTTTTCTTAATTTCTTATTTGCAAGGGAGGTTTGAAGTTCTATTCTTGAGCACTCAAGATTGAGTTGGGTTTTCTTGTCCTCTATCCTTTAACTTCTTTCTTAGTCGGTGTCTCCTACTTTGAACTCTTCTTTGTCCATGCTTTCATCTCTTATCCTCATGCATCTTGCTTGGGGTATTTGGAAGGAGAGAAACAATAGGGTGTTTTGAGATTCTACTTTACCTCCATCTATGGTGTTCTCTATAACCAATAGAGCCATCCTCTAAAACCTTCATTTTGGGTTCTCTCATTGTAAAGCTCATGTGAGTTGTGTTGTTTCTATTAGTGATTCTTCTCTTGCACATAATTTGAACCTTGATTTTATATCTCTATCTCAATGAATCCTTCTAAGAACATTAGAGGTAATATTGTTTGGGTGTGCCCACCTTCTACTTGGGTCAAGGTAAATTTTGATGGGGTAGGTAAAGGGAATCCTGGACTAGATGGGTGCGGGGTACTATTGAGAAATGAATATGGTGAGTTTCTATTAGCAGTGGTGCTCCCCTAGGAAATCAAACAAACCACATTGCTAAAGTTGTGGTTTCTTACCATAGTCTAAGTTGGGCTAAAGATTTAAACTACAATCATGTTTGGATCGAGGGGGACACAAACAATATCATATAATGACTAAAGGGAGCTGAAGACCCCTCACAGTCTATTCAAAGGTGGATCGATGATCCAAAGGATATTATTAATTCTTTTCAAGAATGAATGATCTCTCATGTGTATTATGAAGTGAATTCTATAGAAGACTATTTTGCCAATATTGGGGTAAGGAGAAATAAATTGATTAACTGGAAAAATAAGGATCATCTCCCATAGGTTTTCTTGGAAATGAGAGCCTATTAAAGGCTAAACACATGGAACCTAGATTGTAATATCCGTGATTATCTACAAAAAGTATAGGAGGATGATTGCAATTAAGTTGCAAGCTTTTTGGGCATTTTATGCCCTACTTTTGTATCTTGTTTCGGTAGAGGTTAAAGACAAGGTGAAAGAAGCTAACTTTCTTTGCAAAACTAGAAGAGATGGGAGGTGATAGGATTGGCCTTGGCCCCATAAAATATAATGAGCTAAGGAAGAATGAGATCATTTGGAATATTTAAAACAAAGCTGGTGTTATACCTTACTTACAAATGCTCCATGTTTTCAATCTAAAAATTATTAAAATGTTTGTAGAGAATTGGATGATTCGAATATTTTTTATGTTTGGTCAGAAGTGTGAAGTTATGGAGTTGATTTTAAAGGATATTGGTCTACCTATGGAGCGAAAGGATTTCTTTAGAAGCTGAAAAGATTCAGAAGTGGTTGCAGACAATTTCGTTTGAAAGTGGGAAATAGATTAAAAAATAAAAGAGTGGGTATGCCGATGAACCCCACCAAGAAGACTTGGGTTGCAGTCCTTAAAGCCCTCGTTCAATACTTTTCCTTGAATGGAAGATTCACTATGGTCTATGGGCATCACTTTGTTTTCATCAACTACTTTTGGCATAAGGTTCACATCTAGTTCCAATAATTTGATTTAATCTTAAAAATTTTACATATGATCACCTCCATAATTCCTCTTATAAGTTTTGAAATAAAAAAAAGAAGTCCTCATAATTAAAACTACATGATTATTATACAATTTTAAAAATCGTTTATAATTGTAATGACCATATTCATATTTCAAAATGTAAATTACTTATAATACACTAATATAATAGAGCACATGTTAAACCCATATTATTAGTTCCTACTGAATAGTGAAACCCAACTCATTAAACATTGATTAAACTTATCTAGTTTGACCAATAAAGCTACTAACATAATTTATATAATGTCTATTTCTAATGTTCACAATTGTAGAAGTTGCAAAGTTTTTATGGATATTTTAGGCAGATCTAATTCTTCACGGGTTCCCATTTCTATTCCAAATGGTTGCAGAGCTATCTGTAGAAACCAACGCAAGGGAAGGCATGATTTCAGAGATTGTTCTTATAGGAGGCTTGACATACTTGGTGATTAGGGTTTATTGTTTGGCTGTTGAATGTTGCATTACTAGATCGACTCCACAGGCCTTGACGGGAAGAAATAAGGTAAAAAGGACAAAGCATGCATCATGCAGAATATGGTCAGCGCAAGTGGAGCATCATAAAAATAAACAGTTGATAATTAGGTGTTTTGCGTCCCTCATGCTGGTGAGATGTGTCCCTTATTTATTAGCTTTGGTGAATAGATTTTGATGGCCAGACCTAATAAAAAGGGAGATGTATTAAAAAAGTTACATGTGCAAACATTTTTTATCATTCAGGTTACAAAGATCATTTGGAATATAGAGATAGACAACATTTTGTTATTTCAACACTCGCAAGGTATCAAGTTTCATCTTCCTCTCTTGTTTTCCTGGCTACTCAACCCAACTCTAATAGCTCCAAATGTTTGGATCGTGGTCTAAATTGTGTGTAGTGTACATGTTTATGTTTTATTTATTCAAATACCATTTCAAAGGAATCAATTATTAATTGATTCTCCCAAATGAAATGGGAGAGTAGATTTGTAGTAGTTATTTATCCAATTTTAATCATGTTTCTTTATCTAATTTTACTTTTTTGCTAAGATTTTTATGCATATCCACCTTTCCCTATCCTTTCCATTTTCCTACAAAACATTTTCCTACAAAAGTGAGTAAGAACTCCCAACCTTACGATTCTTAGCAATTAAATTACTATAAAGAAAATATATTGTATCTACTTTTTGATTCAACTCTCTAAGTACATCTTCTTTGCCTAATCACCAAATAAATCTATTTTATCTTGATCATTTTTTAGCATATCACTCTTTTTTTCACGTTGGCCATGCATTTGACTTGAATGCTTTCACATCTCTAGAAATCTATGAGGTCTAAACTCGAATTTTAAAATTAGTTAATAAACCTAAAATGAAATGTTTCATATTCTTCTATGTTTTATACAGCAAAATTACCATTTAAATCAATGTAAAATTAAGTTGTACATTTCAAACAACAAAACGATTCCAATTCCATCTCTAATTTGAAATATAGCACACTTAAGACATTTTCTTAGAGTGAACCATCAAAATATAAATACTTATATAAAAACCTTCATAGTCAATCTTGTTATTATAACCATAAAGGTCAATAACATAACATTTATAAAGATTATCTTGAACAAAACAATATGAACAATTATATGAACTAAATTTTAATTTTTCCACCTGACTCATCATCAAGCTTTGAAATGAGCTTGAAGATTTGACTAAGGTTTATAGTAAATAAATAACTTTGGAAAAAAACCTATTTGCATATTCTCTTCGGTTTTTCTTAAGAGGGATCCCAAAGTGAATCAAAGGTGGAACACTTCATCACGGTTCAAGTCTGTATAACAAAAATTTTCAAACTGTACAGCTTTAGTAAATCATTTTTTAATGCAAAATTTCCTTGAATATAGGTGTGGTGTTTTATCTTGTCAAAAAGCTCATCTAAAGTTGATGCCTTGCTTCTTAAATGTGTAGTGACAAGTCTGCTCTGTTAAATTGATTTTGTAGATCTACTATAAATCTCAAACGTGAACACAAAATCGTATCAACCAAAATGAATTGTTTACAATTGAAGATCTTTTGACACCTTTTAGCTTGCTCTCCGGAGCATTGGAAGAAAGATCATCTTAATGTCTCTTTATTAAGTAATTTAAAAAATTTATCAGTACCTTATATACTTGACTGGATCGTTTTTTCCTTCAAACTGCGTCTTTTATTTGCCATTTACTACCCTGGTTGCTTTTCAATAGTTTAGTTCTTCAACGCAATAGCATTCACAATTCCCTTTGCTCTAGTATCAGATTTATCCGGTTATTTTATTTTGCTTCTTATTCAGTGTTGAACAAATCTTTCATGGAAAATGAAATTATAATACCAATCATAGCGCCATGCCTAAAATGTCTAGACACCACTTATGGCTCAATAGCATTCCATTCAAATCTAGTAAGTCAGATGCTGAAATGCTCATAAAAACTCTGATTTTCTGCTTCGATAGCATTCCGTACAATTCTAGCAAGTCAGATGCCAAAATACTCATCAAACCATGATGCAATTTCAGTCACAGAGAAAGGTAGGATCAAGGAAGTAAATTTTACTGAAAAGGGCTTCAGCAGGACTTCTATCCTTTGCTAATTGAACTATTGTAACTCATTCTTGGAGCAGGAAAGAGAGCTTTTTTTTTTAAAGCATTAAACTTTTGTAATAATTGATTGGAGGAGAAGTTTTCTTTTGGGTGACTATTTTAAATTCTCAAAGTGAGAGGATCAACAAGTTCTTTTGAGTTGCGTTCTGAAGCCACATATGTGCCCTGTTATTTAACGATTTCGTTTCTCTCTGAATGAGTAAACACGGTTATCCATCATGGTCACTTTTACAAATACTAAAGAACAAAACAAGTTGTTTGCCAACAAGGGAGTAGAGTTTTCACTCAAATGAGGTACTTTCTGTTATGGACGAGACTTGGATCAATTTAAGAAAAATAGCCTTTTCTTAAGGTGAATCTACATCTTGTCTTTTTATGCTAGTTAGCTAACCCGATATGAGAATCAAATGATAATTTTTAGACTTCTTCATATGTCCAGACTCTGTTTCAGGATTTCAGGATATACGAATTCTAACCCTGTTTTTTTCACAGGTAGAGAGAACTCGAGTAATGAAGAAAAACTTTAATCCAGTTTGGAATGAAGATTTTAGATTTCCTGTAGAAAGTAAGAATGATCGTGTCTCAAAGAGATACAATCTCCTCATTTAACTTTTTTGAGTGAGTCATTTGACCAATTGACATAATTGAATATAGAGAACAGTTAAGCTGTAAAGTCAGTCATCAGTGAGTCATTTTAAGCAAGCATAGTGTGCTATTTGATTCAAAATGTGAAATGAATCTTAAAATGAATGTTAATCATGATCTGCAGGAATAGTGGGTTAGTGACACGTTTGGACTGGATGACAAGACGAGAAATACTACAATGGATCTCAAACCCCTTTTACAGGAAAACATAAAAGATAAGAAAGTTGTGTCTCCCTGCAATGAGAACTGCCTGTACAAAGATAGCAGCATCAAGCGTGTGTAAGGGATAAAGGTGCAGGAAGATTCACAATGTTGAATCTGGTGTCTTGAACTTGCTATTTGAATGGCCTGCTTAAAGCCTCACACCATTCCCTTTTTTCTGATATGCTTTCTTCAGCTTTAAGAGAATGTTCACAAGTCTATGGCTGATTTTCCTGGTGTATTGTATGCATCCTTGTTATCTACAAATCTCTGCAATATGCTTTGCATTTTCTTCAGGGCTGTCTAAATTATTAAAACATGACTGTCATGGTTGTCTGAATAGTAGAATCTATAGATGCATGACTGATGATGCCTTTCACAAAGCCATTTTATAAATTGGGGATATAGTTTTCTCTTTGGAGTTAAGAAAATAGTACCTTATTGAGTGGAACCCTCTTTACTACCGTAACTTCTACAAGTGATTCATTTAATTCAAGAAATAGTTCTATTCAGCAGAATCCTCCCCACCACCAAACCTTCAAGTGGAACCTTCTCATATAAACAATTAAATCCATTTGATTCAGGAAATAGTTCTTATTCAGTGGAATTCTCTCCACCACCAAAACTTCAAGTGGGAGATTCTCCCTATATCATTGGATGCTTGACTAGGCTCATCTTTGTCCTTCAAAATGCCTCTTTTATTTGTCATTTTCTATGCTGGTTTCTTGGCAATAGTCTATTAGGTGTTCCTTTTCTTCTTCCTGCTGATTCTTGAACATGCTAGTCTAAGTTGCTTCATAACTAAAGGATAGTCTACCGACATAGAAGCTATGATGCAATCTCAAAGTCACAGAGAAAAGAAGTCAATTTTACAGAGAATCTCGGGTGTATCTCCTCAACTAAGAGGTTTCAGCAGGACTTCTTTCCACTGGAATTTTTCGATTGCTTCATCCATCCTGATATTGAAATATTTCTTGGAGCAGGCAAGAGAGTTTGCGTTTTTTACTTCTTTACGCATATACCAAAAAGTAGCATTAAACTGTTGCAGCACTTGATTGGACGAGAAAATTTTAATTGGGTGACTAACACTTTCCTTTCCCCTTCCTTCTACACTTGCAAATTCTCAAAATGAAAAGATCAGCAAGTTCCCACATTAAGGGCTCCTTCGTTTGAGTTCTGTTCTGAAGCCACATATGTGCCCTGTTATTTCAGGATTTCTGCTCTCTCTGAATGAGTAAACAAGGTTATCCATCATGATCAGTTTTATAAATTCTAAAAACAAAATCCACTAAGTTGTTTGCCAACAAGGGAGTAGAGATTTCACTCTCATGAGATATTTTCTGTTTTGAAGGAGATCTGGATCTATTTGAGAAAAGTAACCTTCTCTTAAGGTGAAACTACATCTTGTCTTTTTATGGTAGTAAGCTAATGAGGAGCTGCACCAATATTACAGATTTTTCACTTTCAGAGCAACCTGCATGGTTAGATGAGAATCTTTAGGCTTCCCAATATGTCCAGACTGCAGGCTGCTCTAAACACTCACCACTACTGCTCTATGTGATCACCACTGCATGATATATTAAACATGGGTATAATATATATTCTATTCTTATGATTTACCAGTATATCACATGAATATTATTGTATTCCAGATATTATTTAGGGTTGATCTCATCTCTCACAGGACTAATCGTCTGAGATCAATCCATAGACACCACGCATAAAATATCAAGACACTACTTGTGGCTCTATATTGTTGAATCTATGACTTCAAACTTTATCATCAATATATAGAAGTTTTGAATACGACCTTTGCTCTTGTCTACAGAAGTCTAAATTCATGCTGCGGAACTACGAAAAAATTCATAAACCATTGAGTGCTTGTAATGGACAAAAACATGAAAGAGTAAATTGTTTAAGGGAAAAACATGAAAGGTGTGAATGGTAGAAAGATAGACAAGAAGCAATCCTCGGTTACAAATTTATATGAATGCAAACAGCACCAAATTTGTAATCCAGCTCCCACTTTCACAAAAGGGTTTCAAAATGGCAAAAGAGTTGGCTCAAAAGATACAAATGATGTAAGTTTTTGCTGCAGCAAAGGAAAAGCATCATCTAGGGGATGAATTGAGTATCGCCTCTTCTTCATATGGTAAACTGTGACAAAATTGTAACCAGATGCAAACCATACTACACCACCACTTGCAGATACCTTCCAGGGAGTGTGAAACTGATGTGATAAATCTAATTCCCGTTCTCGAACCCACAGCTTATGTTCTGTATCCAATATCCAGAACACAAAACGCCCATCACCCTCATTCTGGCTGTATCTAATGCGTTCGTGGGTGGAACTTGCTGCCAATTCAAATAGGTTTTCCTCATGGGTGGAATAAGATGCACAAGCTAATAGATTTCCCTCCCATTCAATGAGGCAGTATACAAAGCCTACTGAAGCAGGAATGAAAATAGAAGAAACCCATTGGTCTTGATTGACATCACAACCTATAATCATCTGTAAAAGATCATCGTCATCTCTAAACAAGGCCTCTACATCTCCAACTTCTTCCAATTCCTGGGTATATATACTTTCGACTCCAGCAACAAAATAAATGACACCATTGAAAAAACGTTGAGTCCCTAGAGAATTGTAATATAGGGATCGTAATAGAGGCGGACCCTCATACCACGAATTTGATTGAAAATAAAAAACCAGGGTATATCTCCCTCTCTTGGAGTGAGAAACGCCCGCCATCACGAATTTTAGAGTACTCTCCTTATAACAAATTTCAGCAAAAAACATGCATTTTGTATACACTTGAAAAGGCACTGACAATTTTTTCGAAAACCTTCTCACAGGATTGTACACCCACAACGGGGCACCCACATCAGGTATACTTGGATCAAAGCACATCAGCCCATTTGATGAGGTAAATAGCTCAAACCTCCCAAACTTCCCATTTGATGCGGTAAATAGCTCAAACTTCCCATTTTGAACAGAACTGTCTAAACCCTCCCAAGAAAAAGGAGCAATGGAAAGATTACCCGTTTGGGAATTGTAGGAGCAGAACTGGTATCGTTGTGGCAGCCTTCTGGTATCGTCCATGTCTTCTTCTGCAGCCGTTAGTATGTCAATGAGAAAATATCGATTCTCGGTGACAATTCTTGTAATGGGTATGAGCAAAATCTGGGTCAAAAATGAGGGAGCGCCATCTCTTTGACACCGTGGACATCCTGAGCAAATCTGTTGCTGAAACCCTCGAAAGTATGTATGTGATCAGCTCATCACGGCATTCCACCTGCTCTGCACTGCTTCCTGCTTTCAGTCGGGGAATGCTCGCCATTTTCAGCTCGCTCATAACAACCTTCTCCAATGCCACAAGTGTGTTCAAAAACCCCGATGCAATGTAATGTGATTGGACATTACAGTGTTAGGGTACTTCATGATTCTTTGTTAACTTGGATAAAATTTCATGTTGAACGGTGAATAAATTTTATTTTAATGGATATAACTAGGCCTAGCAATGGCACCTTAATGTGCAATGGGTATTTGAGGTATGGAAGGTCAACTCAGCATGGTATGGATATTACCAAAAATATGTCCTTAATATTTCAATCATTTATTAATAATCTATATAAATATACTAATAAATATTCTATAATTATAGAGATCTAACAAGCTAATATATATTTAAATTATACAACTTTATTTATATTTAGCAATCTATGATATAAGTATTGAGAGACTTATTTTATGTTTATGTTTAATAATATATTTTATTCTAATTATTTATTAACTTGATATATAGATATGTACTTTTAAAGAAGAGTTTTGGGTATTAATACATATTTTATAAGTTCTATAGGTAGAAAAAACATTCCAAATATTCAGTTTTGGTTTTGTGGTTGTTGTTGTTAAGGAAGTTAATATTATTCGAAGTTCTAAGATTCATTTTTTCATATGTATATATGTATGTATGTATGCTTTTCAATTTCACTTAGATACATTTTCATTAGTATTCATATATATGGTAAGTTTACTAGTAAGAGTATGCGTAAAGTAATAATTTTTCCTTTCAAAGATGAATAATTACTAGAGGAAAACTCAAACTATTATTGGTAGTTTGAAAATAAATGATAATGTATGTATGGTTTAGAACAGATTTTGTACATCATGTTGGCGTTTTCTTATTCCAGACTTTGTTTATTTCAGAAAGGATATGAATGATATATGTATTTTTCTGGTAAGAAAGGAATCCTTGAAGTTTATGAGTGCCTGAAATCATTTTCTACTCTTTAAACTTCGTAGTAACATTTTCCTGATTTATAAGGAGCTTTATGATGCATAAATCCACCCTCCTGTCAGCTATTGTAGCCTTTATAATCTTTTATTTGGAAACCAACATCATTACAAGAAACAAGCTATGTTGATTCCAAGATGAGAGATGTAGAAGGCTCCAATAGCTTATGGGGGAATTAGAAATAATAATTTCTGGACGCTCCATATAAGTTTCAGACTAAGAGGAGGGAAATAGAAGCACTGACCTCCTTCTTTTAATGCTTCATAATACAGTAAATGAGAAGTATACCTCTTCATAGAAAATTTTGGTTGATAATGGAGATCTTTATATTTGATATATATGATGTTCATATACATTTTGCTGATTTTCATTAACTAATCACTAATAGAATACCTTAGGCCAAGAAGGTGAGTATTGTTTGATTGCAGATTAATAGGTTAAGAATAGGTAACAGTTATATATAAAGAGATCTTAGCTACGAGGAAGGGAGATTTTTGGTAGGGGGTGCTATGGGTCAAAGGTCTCTCATATTGATAAGATCTGCTTTTGGGCTTCTGTAAAGTTGGATTAATGAAGTTGGTTAAAGGGACTATCGAGGAACATTGATTCTAATTAGCCACTGAGATGTATTTGGCAGTAGGAAGAGTTAATAAAGTTAGATAGAAATGCCAAGCCTCCCATATTTCAATGGAGGAGTTATCATATTATGTATCATGTTGTAGATGTGTTGAACCTAACCTATCGAGAGTACACGTAGACACTCAAACATTAGTGAAAAACATGCATGCAATATATAACAATAAATTCAATTCACACCACCTCTGATTGAGCTAGAAAGGGAGCACCCAAGCCCCGTTTGATTTGCTCCTTTTAGGAGAAAGTGGATGTGCTCTCCAAACACAATGAGAGTATCCCCAATGCAAATCTAAGATGATTGAATCCAAGTCAAGTGCAAGCCATGGGGACCCCAAAATGGCACAAAAACTAGTATTGAAAACTAGTTTTGCTCCTAGGATTCCAAGAAATGCAAGAGATGAAGATGAATATTTACACTAGAAATGCTATGCAAAATTTGAGAATCAATAACCTTTAAATATGATATGTGATTGAAATTGAAAGGAAATTGCAATGATATAGAAAACTATGATTCATTTACCATTTAGATTATGCTATGTGAACTAAGAATTGAGAGCAAAAATAAGGAAACTAACAATGCTAAAATGCTATGAATTCTAGAGGTAAACTAACATGATAACAATGCATGGAATTGAAAGATGAATTTCTCTTGGAGAGGCCTCTATTTATAGAGTTTTGGGAGGAGAGAGAGGGATTGGATGAGGTGGCATTTATGTGGCATCCACATAGGAGACACATGGGCTAGAGGGAAGGGCTAATTTGAAAGGTCAAGTTGAGACAAGATGGGAATTTAAGGTTGAGTGGCTCAAGGTTACTCACACATATGTGAGCAACTTTGGGGAAGAGTGAAAGGGACAAAGGTGTAAGAGAGGGTTTGGAGCATTTAAGGAAGTTGGCTAGCTTCCTTGGGAAGAGTTTCTCATACACGTGTGAGCAACCCATTAGGGCTAATAAGGTTATGAATCACTTTTTAAGTGAGATTTGGAGGGTGATTAGGTGGGAGGGTAGGTTTAACAAGTGAGGTGATGGGTGTAGGCTAGGCTTTAGGTAGGGATTTAGATTAACTTAAATTAGATTTATGTTAATCCAGGCTTAGGAGAATATTAGGATTTGGAGGGATTTAAATAAATAGAGATGTATTCAAAAAGGGATTTATGAGCCCCTGGACATGTATTAAAATAAATTTAATATATTAGAGAGGGGGGTATTCAAATTAAATTTAAATACTTTAGGTAGTGAGCCTGACCTAATTAAATAATTATAATTAAATAGGTAGAGGAATAATTATTATTTAATTAATGTGAATGAACTTTAGGTGTCTACATTCTGCCCCTCTTTGATGTGACGTCGCAAGTGCCGTTGTGTCAAAGAAAATAAAATAAGATGGCCAAGTGAAAAGGAGATGTCATGGCAAAGCAACAATGGTAAGAGGTTGTGCCTCCTCGAGAAAATATCACAAAGATGAAACCTTGTGGATTTTTCTCAAAAAGGAAACAAATAGGAAGGAGATGGGGGGAAAAGAAGGGGAACAAGGGGAAGGGGAGAATAGATGTCGATCCACAAGAAAAGATACAATATGAAATATGAATCTAAATGCAGCTAACGAGACTTGGGGATTTCATTATCTTAATGTGGAGAGCACAATCTAGTTTGATATAGCAACATTAGATACCTGCTAATGTTACTAGGGACTCAAGGCCTTGCCACCAACATTGCAAAGGACTGAAACAACAAACATGCAAGGCTTGCCCCAACATCATGTGTGAACTCGAGAGGAATCATGGTGGAAATAATGTTGAGGAACCCACAAACATAACAGAGCACAAAATGATAAAAAATACCTTGCCCCAAATCACCCTCATTTGCAACACACCATGATATAAAGGATTGTGTTGACTTTGACGAGAGGAAAAATGAGAAGTGTTCAAAAATATAAACAAGAACCAAAACAACAATCCAAAATCAAATTGATAAATCCAAGAGACATCCATTGCCAAAGACAGATTGAGTAACTAGTTGATTGATGGGGAGAATAGGTCAGATAGGAGGAAGGATACATCCTACAAGGATTCATTGGTCAGATTTGTGCTGAAAAATTGTAGCTTGGAAAAAGATGTAGCTAGGACAATCACTTTATCAAGGATGGGGTCTGAGGAAATTGTTGAAACACAAGGCTGGGAGGGACAAATTCATTGATCACATTTTTGCAGAATGGACAAGCGTATGTAGAATGAGATGTGATGATATGGTAGAAATGGATCGGTTGATATATACAATGGATACTTACAAAATCTCAAGGATTAGGATAGGTTAACAAAGATATGTACAATGCTCAGGATGCAGGGAGGAGGATCACACTATACAAGTAATGGGTACGTGCAAAAAGTTGGGTGCCAATTCCGCGAAAGTCTGCGACTTGGAAAAATGCACCGCTAGAAACGGGCAACCGTTTCTTTCCAAATCGGTTGCCCGTTTTGGTTCGGCACTCCGATCTTGAATAAAATGGGCACCCGATTTGACAAAAAACGGGTGCCCGTTTTTGAAAAGTATTTATTTTTTATTTTACAGCGTTTCCTGTCATTTTCTAGTGACAGGAGAATGAGATCTACGATTTTTCAACATCGCCTACCCGATTGTTAGACGCCTGCCGACCCCACAAATACATTTTTTTGAGTTCCAGGTACGTATTTATCATTTTGACTTGTTTTATTTTATTTTTCATGTTCATTTTCAGTAGTAAAACGTTAAATTTTAGTTTTAAATAGCTATTTAAGATTGCGTTTTAAAAATGAATGTATTTTCTTAGATTATGAAATGTATGTTTTTATTTGTTATTCGATTTGTTTAGAAATAATGTGAAATTGAAAACAATTTAACCTAAAACGTAAGAAAGTAGAAAACAAAAACCTGAACAGTAGAAAACTGAAAACAAAAACTTAAAATGGAGAAAATTGAAAATGAAAACCTAAAACGTGGAAAACCGAAAATGAAAACTTAAAACGTGGAAAACCGAAAATGAAAACTGAAAATGAAACTGAAAAAGAAAACCTAAAACGTAGAAAACTGAAAACAAAAACTAAAAATGAAATTGAAAACAAAAACTTAAAATGAAACTGAAAACGAAAACCTAAAACGAAATTGAAAATGAAAACCTAAAACGGAGAAAACTGAAAACGAAAACTTAAAATGAAACCGAAAATGAAAACAAAAAATAAAAACTTAAAATGAAATAAAAAATGAAAACCTAAAATGAAATTGAAAACAAAACCTAAAACGAAATTGAAAACGAAAACCTAAAACGTAGAAAACTAAAAACATATTTAAAATTGTAAATGAAAACCTAAAACATATAAAAAGTTAATTTTTGTTTTTAAATAGCATTATACGAATTTATTTTAAAAATGAATGTATGTTTATAGTTTTTCATTTATTTATGTTTTAATTTACTTTTCAATTTGTTTAGAAATCATGTATTTGTTAAAAACTGAAAACGAAAACTTAGAATGTATAAAATTGTATTTACGAAAACCTAAAATGTAGACAATTGTAAACGAAATCCTAATGTTCTCTCCTCTCTGATCGTGTTCTCTCTCCTCTCTCTTTCTCTTATCTCTCTCTGTTTAACTCTCTTCTCTCTCTCTCCTCTCTCTTTCTTTCATCTCTCCCTTGAACTCTCTCTCTCTCTCCTCACCTGCTCGCTCCTCTCTCTGATCTCTCTCTCTCTCTCCTCTCTCCTCACGTCCTCTCTCAGGTCTCTCCTCTCTCCGCTATCTCATCTCTCTCCCTTGAACTTTCTTCTCTCTGTCTCCTCTCTCGTCATGTTCAATGTACTAAAAAGTAATTATTTTCAAATTGACCAATAAAGGAATACATTATATATCTTTAAACAAAGACACCGTAGCAAGTTTAGAATATTATATTAACAAACCAACTAAATCAATATAAAATATAACCTTATTGAAAAGAAATAAACATTTACAAAGTAAACTCTCTTTATAGGACCTAATATATACATAATATAACCCCTTAATAGTATCTAATAGGACCTAATAAGACCTAATATGAACCTTAAACCCTAGTATGTACCCTTAAAACCTAATATGACCCTTAAGACTTAGTATGTACCCTTAAGACTGAATATGACCCTTAAGACCTAGTATGTAACCTTAATACCTAATAGGACCTATTATGTACCCTTTAGACCTAATAGGAGCTAGAGTATGTACTCGTAAGACGTAATAGGACCTACTATCACCCTTAAGACCTAATATATTATGCATGTGTTTAAATACTTTTCATTTACATTTTCAAATACTTTATAAATGTGTACATGTGAAGATAGAGATATATATGTTTAGATTATTCATGTGTTTAAATACTTTTCATTTACACGTTCAAATACTTTATATATGTACAGTTTACACATGATGGATGAGCATTCAGGAGGTCAGCCCCCACCACCACCACCACCACCACCACCACCTCCACCACCTCCTCGTACTGCAGAGCAGCTTAGAGAGGACATGAGGTGTAATATCACCTCTATTGTCAGGGACATTGAGACGGTTAGACATGATCCCCACTCCTCCGCACATCTACTACGCCTTGCAGATACTATGCAAGGCATAGTAGTTTCTATCCAGTCCCTCGATGATGAGTTGGACAGTTATCGCTCATGGAGAGATTCCATGAGAACATTCTATGCTGATGGACTCACCTATAAAGAGGTGAAGGATCTTAAAATCACCAAAGCAAATTTTGCTCGGTGGTTTAAGAATTCGAAAACAGGTGAAGAAATAAACCCCAAAAAAACAAGAATATCTATTCGCTGGTGCAAGCACCCGTTGATTTCATAGCACTTTTGGGAGCGGTGGTGGATGGTATTTGACCATCCACCACATGCAAATCACGAGGTCCCCATGTACTTTTTGAGAAAATTGTGGGCTGAGTTTGAATTAGGTAAAAAACCCAATTATTTTGACATGAGAGCATTTCAGGGGGTCGGTAGAGGCATGCCTTAGGACAGGCTTGGGGCGAAGCTGAGTGATAGAGTCAGAAATCATCCACATGAGGAGCCCCTTGTTTCTTATCCAGCTCCTCTGATTCCAGCGCCAGTACGCCACCGAGCAGTCACCTCTGCTCTTGGTTCATTGAGCGCCCTTTCGGGTGATTTAGTTGAGCAGTTCAGGATGGCTAGGGCACCCCAGAGCATAGCACATGTTTGCACCAGCTGCGGGGACATATGTACTGGTCCACAGAGTGAGGGGCCAGATGATGGATTTGATGATGCAGAGGGCGCACATGGAGGATATGATGACACAGAGGATCGACCTACCGAGTTGTCATCATTTCTTGACCTTCTATATGCAGCGGATTTATCTAGCGCAGAGGTAATCTATATAATAGTGATAAAATATTTTGTTTACATATATATGTACAGACACACAAACCATATCAACCAAAATATGTTGTTTTTGTCGGACAGGGGGCAGAGGAGACCACGACATCCATGGACCGTCACCATGTCCATTCGACTACTTCAGATGTTGGTGCACCTTTCACTGTATGTGTTTTTATCATGTCTATTCGACCCCTAGAAATATTTACTGTTGAAACTTTACTTTAATAATGTTTGTTTTCAAAATATATATTGTAGGGTCACACTTCATACCACCCTGGCAACAATTCGATGGGTACTCTGCCATCAGTCACAGAGGACACTCCCCATATACCGCTTGTATGTATATTGCATTTTAATTTGAATTTAACTATTTATACATGCTCACG
Source organism: Chamaecyparis obtusa (assembly GCA_027943335.1). Lineage (NCBI taxonomy): Eukaryota > Viridiplantae > Streptophyta > Pinopsida > Cupressales > Cupressaceae > Chamaecyparis > Chamaecyparis obtusa. Next base: position 701,925 of record BSBK01007617.1, read on the forward strand.
TATTTATGCGTATATTCTAATTCACTTCTATTTTTTACAATTATGTAGGCCTTTGCCACATCATTCCCTGCTGATGTACCCTCAGAACCATTATTGAGTATAGTTTCACATGGTCATGGTGTAGGACCCAGCCAGATGCAGGCCTCATCATCCTTTGAGGTCATAGTTATTAATATATTAAATTCCAATATTTTTGAATCATGATGCACATGTCATTTTTAGGGAATATTATTATAATAAATTTGCAATTTGTTTTGTACAGGACATTACCACAATGACGTTTTTTACTCCAGGTCCTCCTCCCATAGAGGAAACTACTTAGCAGGGTTCCACGGTAATTTATTTGATATATGTATATTCAATATTTATTTTGTTTGTAAGTGAATTATTTGTTTAAACCCACTTCTTATGTTATCTCTTCATAATTTATGTTTACAGTCACTTGATGGTGTACAACATGATGATACATCTCCGTCCTCTTCATGTGGAGTGAAGAGGACGGCAGATCAGATGGGCGATCCAGGCTCTTAGATGTTACTTGTGTTTTCATGTTATATGGACTATTCAGTTATATGGACTATTTCTAGATGTTATATGAACACATGTTTTATGGACCTGTTATATTTGGACTGTTCACATGTTTTATGGACTTGTTATATTTGGACTATTCACATGTTTTATGGACTTGTTATATATGAACTTGTTTTATTTGGACCAATGATGTATGTTTTATGGACATGTTTTATTTGGACTAGTTATTTGGACATGTTATATATGGACTAGAGTGACATGTTATGTGGATTAGCTTTTTTTTGGTTGATCGATATATGTACATGTCATAGATTAAATTAGAATATTTGTTAAATTAGAATTCAAACTTGAGTTGTTCTCTTGCAAGGGCTCTCTTAACACATGCACCAGCACCATCATGTTCTCCTTTCCCGTGTCCAGCTTCAAAAAAACTCCAAATATGTTCGACATTGGTTTTCTTATGTGTCCTACTCAACCAATAAAACATTCTAGCATTCTTGAATTGACTTGTGCAATTATCTGACCATATTAGATGTTATGTCATTTGAATTTGTCTCTCCTTTAAATTGTCGTAAAATGTCTCCATGCAGTATTGCACAAACTTTGATGAGTGTAGTTTATTATCACTCATATAGAAGTGGTACTCCCTCAAAAAATTTTTATCATCTTCTGTACTATCAGGTGCATGCCTATAGACAATATGAACAAAAATGGCTACTTGTACTGAATTATAATATTGAGATTGGATCTCATCTTGTGGTGCAAGAGTATAGTTCTCTGCAAAGTCAACTACTGAAAGTAAACTACCCACTGGGAATGTATTCTTGCACATGCGAAATTGTTCATCAAGCCATCTAGCATTATGAGAGTGTTTCACATATTTAGGTATGATCTTACACTTGAATTCGTTCATGAATGCGTGAACACTAATGCTTTCATTTATTAGGTCACATCGTCTTCCAACCTTTCCATCCTTCAATGGATATTCAACAGTTTTAAATCTCCGCACATCAATCATTTGTTGTCCGAATTCAGTTGTAGGAGTTTCATGAAAACACTCATCTAATAATGCAAGATTGCCACATATATTGCATACACCACAAACACATGCATTGAAAAGAAAATATTGGTCATTATGTGGGTTACAAAACAAACTTGAGATGAACTCCTTTATAGCTTGAGGTGGAATTTGGATACCACATTCCTGTAACATTTCTTTAGTATGCATGGTACCACGTATAGATCGAAATAAATCATAATGGTAACGAAATTGGACATGAGTTTTACAACAACATGTGACTCTTTCCTTGTTTACCCTTACATACCAAGGTTTACACTTTTCAAATGATCTTTGACTTATGCTGATTGATAACACCTTTTCATCTACAAATTTTTTGTATAATTCAGTTTGAGTCATGTCCAAAAGGTGTTTTGGATGTGGTTCACGAATTTTTGAGCCAACTCTTAATTTTAGAACATCCCTGGCATTTGGCGATACTCTTGTATTATCCTTCCAAAATCTTTCAATCAATGTTTTCACTTCACTAGTAAGTTTCATATCAGATCTCGGGAGTCTGCCACTATAGGTCCATAAGTTGTTAGCTGGATCACTTTCAAAGTCAACTCTTCTCTTCACAACTTTTGCCAAAGTTTTACGATGAATATTAAGATATCCACTTATGTTACTCATCATTCTTTTATCATGGGTTGATTTGTTTACTAAAGCTATTGTTATTGCTCGTCGTGCCGCATTTCTATCTTTAGAATGACTTTTCTTTCCAATTGTATCAAAGGCACTAGCAATAGTTGAAACAACTTGTTTCAAAGACTCATCCTTTTTTTTTTCTTTCACATTGACTCCTAACCTCTTCATCACTTTCCGCATCTTCGTCATTTTCATTAATTGTAACATCAATTGACATTGAAACCCAAATTTCTTGTTATAAAAAAATTGTTTGAACAATTTGTTATCATATGTCCTAATCTGCCTCCATGAAACCAAGCCACGAAGATTGTCTAACACACCACTATTCAATTGAAAAAGATTACCCATTTCATTATCATTTAAACATGTTTCATTTTCAACTGGTGTTTCCATGTCTACATCCACATTCTCAATTTTAGCTGTACTTTTATTTTCACCATCAGTTGGGGTTTGATTTTCAGTCATAGGTGGGGTTTCAATTTTTTTTTCAACTGGTGTTTGACTTTCATTTCTTACTGTGCTTCCATGAATAAAATCCAAATCATTTATTTCGTAGCGCGCTTGAAAAAATCACGAATTTCATTTTCAAAATATATGCAGGGTTGTGAAGACATACCAGTACCCAATACTGGGTTAGTAGATGCACCTGGATTTTTTTGATTTGTATTTCCTTCTTCTGGCTTTTCATCCATTACAGTGTTTTCAATGCTCTCTTCCTTTAAAGCTACTGTTGAACTCGAAGCTCCGGCATTACTACCCTCTCTAATTCTTGCTCTTCTTTCTCTTTGACATTTTGCTTCCTTTTCTTTATTTTCTATCCTTTGTCTCTTTCTACGTTGCTTTGATCCCATATTTGAATAAATTTTTAATCCAACAAGTGTCAAATCCAGAACAAGACAAAACTAGGTCTAAATTAATTAAAACATTCTGTCTGCGCACGGGTACAGTCGTAAAATGATTGAATAATGATTCAATCATTGGACCTCTGTACTTCTGTACTTGTCATTTTCCAATGGACTCATTAGAAATGGGCACCCATTTTTTAACAAAACGGGTGCCCGTTTTGTTAACGGTCACTTTTGAAATGGGCACCCGTTTTTTAAAATTTCAAATCGGGCACCCGTTTCTAAAAGCTTGGGGCGGGAAAACTGAACTTGCCTCAATTTTTGGTACGGGATAGGCATGATTTAGGCTTGGTCCCACCGACCCTATGTCTTCACCTCCATAAATTTGACTAAGTTATTTTAACATTAATTTTCTGTCTTCAACGAATTTTTTGAGCATCTTTCAATTTGAATTTTTTGATGAAATGAAAACCCATTATAGCTTTCATTGTCCTGATTCTATAAATGTAAATTTTTTGATGATATAATAAATTTTACTATTTTTCCTATATTTATCAATAGCAAAAGGTATGAAAATGTGAAACACAGAGGTTTACTAAACTTTTAATAACTTTTTTGTTTTAAGGTTTCTACAAAAAAAAATTATATGGCATCAATCTACATTCTATTCTTTTCAAGATAATTTTTTTTGTTTTTGAAAAATATGAACATTTCATCAAATTATGGTGGCCGTACACTAGAGGTTTTGAAAATATACTTTATTGTCATTTAAAAATTAATTAAAAAAAATATATACAAAAAAAAAAAAAGGAAAAATATACTCATCAATCTATAGTGTCTTAGGTATCTTTCCTAAAAAGGATTAACATATATTGATTTATTTGTGTCAAAAAAGAGTGGCCGTACACGGGTGAGGTATGGTCCTGAAACAGGCATTCTGAAAAAGTGGTTTTTAAATATGCCTACCAAAATTAATTTATGCAATGTGGGTATTGAAATAAATTACATATTTGAAAAGCTAACTCCGAGTACTATAATTTCTGTTAATGAAGTTTTTTGAGATTCAATCTCTAAGTGCCTCAATTTTTGACATCAATTGACACGAATTTTGAAAAACAGGAAAAACTCTTCCACTTTTTGCCAAAAATTGGCACCCAACTTCTTGCAGCCACCTAATATACATGGGAAGCTCAGGATGTGGGATGGTAACTCATGTCTTTGTGTGGCATATCTTAAATAATAGAACACCTTGGGAAAATGAGTTGGTGGTGGGGGTTGAGGAGGGAGTGGTAATGAGAGGGTGAAGGGGATGGGAGGGATGAGAGTTTGATAGATAATGGTATGGTTCACTTTGTATGGTGCCTATTTCCAGGTTTTCACCAACATACTTGTTCAAGGTGCTTGATTGCCTAGTTTTCACCATTGGACAATTATTTCTCTTTACTCTTTTTTATATTTTATATATTTTTTTTATTTTTCTTGATTTTTCTATTTTCTTATTATCATCGAGGTGCCTATTTACTAGGTTTTCACCATGATAATGATGTTTTTAGGAATTTTTCCAAAAAAATTATGGATTTTTTTAGATATAGGAGATGATTCAAGCATAGATCCACTTCAAATGGATGATGTTGGCAGGATCATTCAGTGGATCCCCTTCTAGTGTAGATAACTAATAGGCACTTGAGCCAAAACATGTTATGACAATATTAGGACCCAAGCAAGTAGGTTCAAACTTTCCTTTCTTTTCTAAGTTTTCTTGCACTTTCTGATTCTCTTTAAGGACCATGTTACCCAACTAGAACCATTGTGGGTGCACCTTTTTTTTTGTAGTTTCTTTTGAGTTGATTCTGGTACGTGATCATAAGCTTGTTGCCTCTTGTTGTCTAATAGGTTTAGTTGGGTGAGTTGTGCCACATGATAGTCTTCGTCAGTGATGTAGTTCTTCATGGATACATGCAATGAAGGTAGCTCAACCTCAAATGTTAAGATGGATTTGATACCATATACAAGAGAGTATAGGGTGTTTCTTGTTGGAGCGTGGAATGAAGTGCGGTAGTCCCAAAGGGCGGGATTTATTTGAAGGTTCTAGTCGCAACCAAAATCATTGACAACCTTTTTGAGGATTTTGAGGATGGTTTTTTTGGTTTCCTTAGCTTGGTCATTTCCTTGAGGGAAGTATGGACTGGAGAAATGGTGATGGATGCAGAATCTGCCACATTGGTCATTTGCATGCTAGTTTTCAAAGGGTGTGCCATGATCTATGAAAATGGTGGAAGGGATGCCAAAGGGATAGATGATATGGTAAAGGATGAACTTAGATATATGAATGCATGTAATTAAGGTGAGTGGGATTACTTCAAATCACATTGTGAAATATTCAGTGGTAGTTATGATATACTTATGGCCATCAGAGGAAAGGGGAGTAATCAACCGATGATATTGAAGCCCCAAACTGATGAAATAGATTCTTTAAACATGAATTAGACATGGTTTGGTTCTTCTTTCGCCAAACCATAAAGCTTTGAAAAATAAATGGGTCTATCGCATTCTAAAACTTTGAAAAACAATATGCACTTCATTCTAAAACTTGATGCAATATTTACATAGAGAAATGAAGTGTTTTTTTAAAATTACATTACACAATAAAAATTATATTATATATTTCATAGTTAACTATATATTTTATATTGAATTCTTTATTTTATAGAGAGTAGCATTTAGAATCAACCCACCTCCCCTACTTTAGCTAAGCAAGTCTCTCTTGCTAGGGATTCCCTTAGGAAACACTAGCAAGTCAAAATTAGAGGTGCCTTTATTAAAGCCCGAAACCATTGGCTTTAGTATGGGGATAAAGGTTCCAAACTTTTCTTTAACCTTCTTAAACATAAACAAAGAAAAGGAAGGATTGACATGATTATTATGGAGGATAAGGAACTCCTGACCCTCCATGACATCACTAATGCTTTCGAAACTTTTTACACTACCTGTTTTACCTCAGAAGATACTAAGACCTCGAAAGACATCAGGAATAGATGCATAGGTCTTATCCCCAATATGATCACTGAGGGTGACTCCCTCCTCCTTTAGGCTATGGTTTCTCCTCAGGAAATCTCTGATGCCATTTAGAATCTTAAAGACAACAAAGGTCCTAGCCCGGATGGGCTCCCTACTAAATTTTATAAAACCAATATTGACTGGATCACTCGAGACCTTCATGATCTATACTCAGAAGCTTTTGTTAATGGTACCTTGGAAAATTCTATTAACATGGGAATCATCAAGCTTATCCCTAAAACTAGTGATAGAGCTCTTATTAAAAACTAGTGTCCTATCACCCTCCTCAATGTCTCTTATAAGATCCTTGCCAAAGTCCTGGCCTCTCGTCTTGAAAAAATTCTTACCAAATTCATCTACTCTACTCAAACTGAATTTATCAAGGGTAGATATATTCTTCAAAACCTTGTTACTAGCTGGGAGGGTATGGAGTGGGCCAAGTCCTCTAAGAAAGATATTGCTATGCTCCTTGTCGACTTCAAGAAAGCCTATGATAGGGTGGAATGGGACTTTATCCTCATGATGCTTAGTGCCTTTGGCTTCCCTAGTATTTTCTACAAGTATGTCCAAATCCTTCTCAAGGATGCCTCTACTCTGATTGAGGTCAATGGTAATCTTTCCCAACCCATCCTGCTTTCCTAGTCCATTAGACATTGTTTCCCTCTTGTCCCTGCCCTATTTTTTATTGCTTCATATGCTTTATTATACCTCCGTAGAGATGACACCCTTTCCCCTAGAGTCCATGGGATTGCTCTGCCTGATAATTCTGAGCTGCTTAACATTTATTTTGCTAATGAAACCTCTCCTTTTTTGGATCTCTCTCATCATAACATTCACTGCCTTAATCAAAAAGTTGAACTCCTTGGTAAAGCTTCTGGGGCCCGTATCTCCAGCTCTAAATCCATTATGCTTGGGTGGAAAGAGAAACCGCTAGACTGGCTTGAACATTTTGGTTATGCCTGGGGGGGACCTAATAAGATTGTTAGATACCTTGGTATTCCCTTCTCGGTTGCCCCCTCTCTAAAAGACATGTGGCTCTGGGTCAAAGATAAGACTGAAAGAAAGCTCAACAAATGGAACAATAGAGTTCTCTCTCTTGCTAGAAGGGTTCAAGTTTGCCAGAAAATCCTTTCCTCCTACAACATCTACTACTCCTCTGCTTGGATGTTTAGCAACTATCAAATTTTTGAAATTCAAAAAGCTATCTGTCACTTCCTTTGGTCTGATGGTAAGGGGAATAGAAAAGCTCATGCAGTTAAGTGGAATTGGTGCCATTTAGATAAAAAGTTTGGTGGGCTCGACCTAAAGGATCTTAGACTTTAAGGAATGTCCCTTGCCTCCAAATGGATCTTCCAAGATTTTGAAGGAAACAAACCCTAGAAGGTTCTTACCAAAAATAACATTCAGAATGGTGTTCCTAAGGCTGCCAAATCTTGGAAAGGTCTCCCTTTCTGTGACTTGGTTGCTGGCTAGTTCCCTATGACTGTTCAAGGTACCTAGGTCATTAGATCCATCTAGAAGGCTTGGGAGTCTATTTGTGGCTTCATTGAAAACTCCAACTTTGATTACAATCACTCCTTGCATGGGGAACATTCTATTTGGTGGAATCTCTTTCATTTGAATAAACCTCTAGCCCTTACTAAAGGATGCTCTGCTAGGTCCCGGTCTAGTAAAGGCATTAATTGTATCATGGACATTATGGAGAATAATAGGCTTATTAGTTGGGATACTCTCTTCTGGGAATTTGATCTCCCAAACTCCCACATAAGAACCTATAACTTGATCAAGACCGCTTGTGCGCCTCTTAACCTTCCTAGGAACACTGAAGTTGACTCTCACCACTACCTCACCTTTAGATGGAAGGATAGTTTCCTCCTCACCAAAATTAAAGCTAAAGATATATACAAGTTCCTCAATCATGATACCTCTGTGACTGGTCACATTAACCTCATCTAGTATAGTAACACCAGCCCTACTAAATGGCAGGAAGTTTTTGATAACCTTTGGAAGTCTCCCATCCCACCTAAAATTAAATACTTCAAATGGCAGCTTTTACTTGACAGAGTGCTTATTAGGAATCACCAAGCCGCCCTTCATACCTATTGTATTTGCAAAATGCCTGAGACTATGAGGCACTTTTTCTTTGATTGTAATTTTTCTAGAGAAATTTGGTTGATGTTTGGAATTTCTATTACTAAACATGTTTATACTCTTGAGATTATTACTGGTTATATACATGGTCTTCATAAAGATGCTAACCTATTTTGGAAAATTCTGTCATCTCTCATCCTTTGGTTTATTTGGAAATTAAGAAATGAGGCTAAATTCCAAGGCATTGATAGGACTCTTACTGGGTTTTTCAGAAAACTCACTCGTTTCAAAATTGCTTCTCAAGTTTGTTGCATGATGAATTTGGAATGGGACAAGCTGTTGAGATTTCTCAAAGATGGACATGCCTCTATGTTCATCTATGAGATGAAAGATGGTTTTGAATGGGCTAGCATTATGGATAACCAGACTGCATTTGACAAGGCGCTTGGAAAGCTGATTCAAGACATTAGAGATAACAAAGCTTCCAGCTTTGATAAACTTGAATTGTACACTCAGATCTTGGAGCGGAAGAAAGTGGTCTGGATGGAGGGCTCTCTAGGCTGGACCACTTGGATTGAGAATCTTGATGAGATTCTTCATTAGGAGGCTCCTCCCCTGTTCTCTTTTTTGGATTCCTATCATTCTTGTTCAAACTCTATTCAATTATATGTACTTAGATAGTCTCTTGTAACTCTTTAGCTCGCTTACCATGTCCTCCTCCCAGTCCTCCTCCTAGTCCATCCGTATTACCCAAGAGGCCATTCCTGGCACCAAAGAGGGTAAGAATCGAAAAAGATGTGTCAAAAATCAGTTTCTCAGGAAGGATGCCCAGGATGTGTCTTATGTGTCCGAGTCTGAGGATATGAAAAATAGGAAGGAGGATGATAGTACCTCGGAGATCAATTGTAAGGGGAAAATTTTATTTTTTTTGGAAAACCAGATCAACCTGGAGGTGGACTTGAGTGGGTCGGGTATAAGGAGGTCTAACAGACTGGCCAAAGAACATTGCAAAACTGAACTTCTGGAAACCATGACTAAAGAGCTTTCCATGTCTGACAAGGACTTGCAATCCACCGAGTCCATGAAGGATTCTTCAGAAGACCACATGAGCCCCCCTCATATCCCTGTTTCTGAACCCAAACCTACTATTGAAGCCCCCATCATCTCTTCCCCGTCCCTAAGCCTTGCTCACAATCCTCTAGAGAAGCCCCCTTCCCTTGTTCACAACACTGAAGCCTTGGAGGATAGAAACAAGCTCAAAGGGACCCTTAAGAGGAGGTTTGAGAAGTTGGACAAGGAGATTGCTGAGATAAAGAATAATATGCAGGAGTTGACGAACCAGTGCAGGCTAACCAATAAATTTGGTTTGAAAATTATGCATGCTCCGACGATGACTCTTTGTCATTTGCATGATAAGTTGGTGGGTGGCACCCTGGAGGCAAATGAGGACAACAAGGACCTCCTCCTGTTCTTGCAAGAAGAATGGGTGACTACATTGCTGTCTAAGCAGTTGGGTGGAAATATTTAGCTCGGTTCCTATGTGTTGGTCAATTTTGGAAGGGTCTAGCACTAGGTCCCCTTGTTTTGTGAATGGGGTTTTCATTAGCTTTTGTTGCTCTCTGGTTAGCGCTGCGTGGCCTTTTAATGATATTTTGATTGATACTTTACTTGATACTACTGGTACTAGATACTCTGGTTTAATAATGTTTGAAGTGTAAGGGAAACCAAGGTTACATGAAGAAGCTCTGATCATATGGAGGAAAATGGAAGATAATGAAACTTTCTGACCATATATCATGACTTACAATGTATTGATTTTAGCTTATTTTACAGTTGCCGCTTTGATGGATACAATGACAAGCAAAGGAATTAACCTTGATATTTTTACGTATACAACTCTGATATCTTATGGCAAGGCGAATATTGTTGAAAGTGAAATCCAATAGTGATTTGGTTTCTCTCCAATAACTTTTGACCCTTCACATTTTGGATAATGCTGATATGTTTGGCTATAAAGCATGTTGTTGTTTCATTGTATGATTTTGAATTGTACTTTCATTATATGATTTTGAATTGTACTGAATAATATTATCTGCTTAAGAGTGGATGTAGTCTTTATGATGAACCACTATAAAATTGGTGTTTAATATTTTGTGTTGAATCTCTTTTTCTATTTCAAATTCCGTTTTTAAATTGCTCTTTCATGTTTTAACAAATAAAGGGGGACAAATAGAGGGGGAGAGAGCACTATTGTTGTTTAAGAAGATGAAAAGCAATGATTGTCGTCCAAATACATGCACTTTCAATGCTACTATTGGCATGTACGGGATTAAGGGAAAATTCAAAGAGACGATGCAAGCATTTGGTGAGCTGAGATCTGATAGATGTATCCTTGATAGAGTCACCTGGAATACCTTGTCGACTACGTGTGCAAGAAATGCAATGCATAATTTTGTTGATAGAATTTATAAAGAAACGATGAAAGCTGGGGTCTACCCTAAACGACACCCTTTTGATACCTTGATAAGCACTTATGGTAGATATGGATCGATCAGGCGTGCTTTGGCAACATATTGTGTAACGTTGAATCTTTTCACTTACAATGCTATTTTCAATGCATTGTCTAGAAAAGGGCACTGGAAGGAGGCAGAGGCTGCTCTGAAAGATATGAATGAAAAATGTTATAAATCAAATGCAGATGCTTATGCCTCATAATTGCATAGTTATGCAAATGGTTATCATATGCCTGTTGTCGTGGATTATAAAAAGATCTTTTCTTTCCTTTAGAACAATTGAATGCTCTAACTCGTGATATACAAGCAAGAACTATTAATCCCAGTTAGGTGCTCCTAAAATCAGTTGTGCATGCATAAAATAAATGTAATTTGTTAAAGGAGATAGAAAATGCTTTCTCGGAACTGAAAAGACGGGGGCTTTCCCAAGACTTGACTACATTCAATATGATGATTTCCACGTATGGGAAACATGGCCTGATTGATAAGGCTCTTGAAGTTGTGAATAGTATGAAGCAATTTGAGTGCAAACCGGATTTGTGACATATAATTCTTTGAATAGGATGTACGGTAGAGGAGGGAATTGCAAGAAGGCAAAATCTATCATAAAAGATATGCAAGTGACTGGAATGAAGCCCGATGCCGTGTCCTACAACAAGGTCATCAAAGCATGCTGCAAAGAGGGTCTCAGGCACGACGCTTTAAGAATTAATTCTTAAATGATGGATTTTGGCATCCGTCCTTGTATTATCACTTACGATACATTTATTACAGGACATTTATTACAGGTTATTCTTATCTTGGAATGTTTGAAGTGGTCAATAATGTTCTTGAATACATGAAGAAACTGTTTGGAAAGTATTAATTGCTACCACCAAACTACAATATATCGTTAAACACAATATTTAATTTAGAAGCTTCCGACCGCCCATCGTCGGCCTCTGTCAATTCAAATAATTATGACTGCTGCATTTTGTTCTAGAGTTTTCTACTGACATCCATATCATTCACATGAATATTGACTGTATTGCAAGACTACAGATTTCTAGATTGTTTTGAGACCTCTATAAATAGAGGCATTGTGTAGGCATTTAGACATCAGATCTTTATCTGATCATTGTGGATCATGAGTGGAGGAAGAATGCTGTAGCATTCTAAGAAGATGTAAGAGTTTATTATATTGATTAATGAAGAATGGTAATATAAAACCGAGTTTATAAATCTGTGTATTTATTTTAGACTCTGTGTTTTTTTATCTCCACTCCATCCACCTCCTACAGAAACATGGTCGCATGCCAAATGAGCAGACTTATAATGCCATTACATATGGTTATCGTAAAGAGGGAAGACTACATGATGCAACTGATTTTGTTAATAAAGACTGACAAAATGATTACATAGCAAGGAAGCACGAAACATAACTTTTACTTTCCTAGATGCGTGACATCCTATATGCTTGCCATTGTAGATGGTCTTGCATTCTTCATAGGTCCTCAGAGATCCCAACCCCCAATCAACAGATTAGGTATGTGGCATGGATTGTTCAACAATACAACCAATGGTAAATGATTAACCCAAAAAGTTGCGATTGAATTATAAATGATGAATTATGTGGCATCAATATGCATGATCCAACATCCTTCATGTAAAATATGAAGAGTATTTGGCATTGATGTCTGGTAACTGGCCTTGTATTGAAAGCATATGTTGTAAAGTCCGCTCTTCTGTACCAATTCAAGAATATCTTGGGTGAAATCTCCAGTTCATGAGGGAGAAAACTCATTCTGAAAATCTGTAATACGTAACCCCATGAGATTGACAAAGAGCATTCCTTATCATAAAAAATAGACTGTTGAATCAGTCCTAATGAATTTATTTTTACAGCTTCGTTTAGATGCTTCAATGCCCTTAACCTGGTCATTTTGGGGAAAATTATTTACGCAACATCCAAATGATATACTGATTGATAAAAACGAGGGCATAGAGCAGAAACCCACAAAAATGAACTTGTTGAACACAAGTCCAATATATTAAATTTATATATTGATACATATTAAATGTCAACACTTATTATTGCACATATTAGTTGCAACATTAATGGTAGATAGGTGATAGAACATGTGAATGGTGTGATCTTTTGGGTCAGCACATGGTCTGTGCTGAGCAATGTCTTCAGTATTGGGATGATTAATTTAGCTTTCAAACATCTTTTACAAATTAATTATGAAACATCTTTCAGATATCCTACATAATCTAGAAAAGATGGGTCCTGACTTAAAGTCTTGTTAGGTACTCATTTACAATCACTTATCAAATATTATCATTCATACAAACCAATCATTCATATTGGCCAATGTAATTCTAAAGTGGTTAATTTTGGAGAATTGAAGGAGGTTACTATTGGATTGTGAGGTCATTGACGTTGGGTTGAACATGAACTTTTTGGTTGTGTGAACCTACCCAATGAATTGGATGTGGAATGAATCGACAAGATATTTGACTGATCTAGTTGTAACTGGAAACTTTTGATACAATGGAGGAGCACATAAAGTCTCAAGAGTTTGAGAATATCAGAGATTCCATGAGTACCAATGTTGGATTACCTCTACTTGTGAAAAACATCAAGAAGCATGTTGTAGGAATGAGTTGTTGGGGCATGGCAGACTTAATTTTAGGACTATAAATTATATCAGCATCATTTACAAGAGTGTATTATTGATACTATTCTTGGTTCACATGTTCACGACATCAACGATCTTGGCAAACTGAGGTATTGGTTGAAGTGGGCTTTTTTGCCTATAAAGAAGGTTGAAGGTCTATTACAGAGATTTTATAGAGTAGTGAATTACAAATTAAAAAGCATGTAAGGACATCTATTGTTTTCAGGCCATCCTATTTCATTGCAATGGATGATGTAAATCTTTGATACCATGATAAAAGTTAGGAGGCAAAGTAATGAAAGGAAATGAGGTGCATAATAAAACTACAAACATAGCCAACAAAGATTTATGAGTTAGAAAATGCAGGGAACTCATACATGTATTAGCATAATAATAACCTAAACTATCATAAAACTTTGGTTTCCCTCCTCTTCCTTTGTATGAAGATCCTCCATACAAAGATCCTCTGTGGGAAGAAATTGACACTACCTTAAATCCATTATGGCCAAGCATATATGGTATACAAACTAACATGCCATGGAGGTATTTCATTCAACATTCACCCTCGCCTTGAGTAGAAATAAATTGTCTTTGAAAACCTCAATCTCATAAAGATCACTTCAAATCAATATGGGTGCATTGTGTGTCTTATGATTCAAACTCTACATCATCTAAGTTACTCTCTACATGGCTAGCTTGGGAAGCTCATCAGTCATGCCAATTCCTTCCCTATATACAAGATTCAACTTGAAGTCTAATTTTTTTTTTAAATTTAGTTCACAAATAAGTTTGAGTTGTATGTCAAGCTTCTAGTTGACAGTCAAATTTCATACTATGGAATTAATGGTGATTAATGAATCTCCTTCAAGGTGTAGTTGGTTCATTTTCAACTCCATTCCCAATTTTAGCCTTAGTAGAGAAACTCTAAATTTGACAGGATTGTTTGTGGCCTCCCCAATGAAAACTAATCTATTTGAAGCACCATTTAAATTTATTTTGATCCATCCAATATCTAGAACTGTCCAACTCACTTGCATATGAAGGTTTCCTAGAAAGATCAACCTTCCTAACTCAATTAATGGAAGACTTATTGATACTTTTTCTTTGAGTGCATTTTCTTTATAAAAAATATTCTTTAACAAATAATTAACTACTATATCTAACTTTTTTTCACAAGATTGTAAAGAACCTAGACAACTAATTTAAACTTTAAATGACACTTTGATAAAGTAAAATTTTGTATATAATTTCTTTAAAATTTTCTCAAAACCTTCCTAATCTTGTAATGTCTCCTTACTTGATTGATAGCACTTTTTGCAACATGGCAAATACACATCTACTAATTAAAAATCCAACACACAAATTTGAAAATTCTCTTCTTTAGGTTTACAATTTAACTAGCTTAGTTTTACTTATATATTAATATTTTACTATATTTGGATAGCTAATATCCAAAAATTTCCTTTCTTAATTAGCTCCAATTGTTAGTAAAACTCTTAAAAAATTGACTCATCTATCGCTAATATGAATTATTTATCCTAATCTCCATTGAAAAAAACTTACTTTTATCTAAACATTATATATTCCATGAAATAGGGAAATGTCTATATTTTAATATTTTGAATCATATTACTTTAAGAAGAATCAAAGTTCTTTAAAAAATTAATAATCAATTTTCTTTTTTATTCATGAAAATTCTTGAAGTAGTGAAAATTATTTTCTTGTCAACAAGACTTTGTAATCGAAGTTCATATTTTTGTTTTGTTGATGGTTCCCAAAAAACTCCCCCCCACTTCATTCCTTATAGTGTCGAGCATTTGCCTCTAGCAAGACCAAGGGTTCATTGACCAAAGTTCATATTTAATAAGATCAAGACTCTTTTTTTAAAGACAATGTATCAATCTTAATATTTTAATAGTCAATTTTTTTCTTTATAATAAAAAATTATTTTATTTGAAAACAAGATTTATTTTTTAGAATAAAGTGTTTGGCTAATTTTTAAAAACTATTGTTAAAACTAAATACCACTTCAATAATATTTTTCAAAGATAAAAATTAAAATGATTCACAAAATGAAAACACTCTAAATTTGATGACCACATCTAAATATTTTTATCAAAAAGTATAATGAAAAATGCTTATCAAAGAAGTTCAAATAAATGAACAATACAAAGCTTATATTCATTTAGAAGAGTTTGGAGGTCATGCTTATGGTCCTCTAGAATTATTATTTAAATCTTGTAGATATATTATAATTTAAAAACTAAAAAAGAATACATAAAGTTTTGATTTTAAATAAATTAGAGTTCATGAAAATCATCCTATAAAAATTTATTTAAACTTCTTTAGAAAATCTTTAATCAAAATTAAATAATGTATAATTTCAATTCATAGAGTTTTGTGTTAATGAACAGTCTATTTTACAAAAATTCCCGAATAATTATAAAGGTTCCACATAACAATTAACTTCTTACTAAATTTCAAATAAAAAATCAATAAAGTGTATAATTTCACTTAATAGAATGAAATAATTTCTTATTAGTTCCTGCCAAGGCATGAAACTATTGCAGAGGCATAGCTATTAAACAGTGATTAAACTCTTTTTAAACAGCCAATCAAATTATAAGAAACTTCTCCATATGCTTATTTCCCTTATATGATATTAGTGTAAGAATTTGCAAATAGCAAATATTGAACCAAGATCAAGAGGTTGAAGAAAAGCACAAGAGAGAAAATATGAATGCAAGGATGGATTGAATAGATCCAATGAATTAATGATATTCACCAATGAATTGATTACATAATAGGCCTCCTTATATAGGAAAGACAATATGAGAGAATGATAAGGAGTTGATAAGTTATCACCTATGCTAGGTGTAATCACATGTCCACCAAATGTGGATCATCCTCCAATATGCAATAAAGTATGTGCATTGGATTAGGATGATAATGTGATAAGAGCACAAAAGGTGGATCTCACACACAACGAGGTATGTGATGACAACTATCACACCAAAAGTAGAATTTCTCCTACACCATGTGCTTATTAGATGTGCACACACCTAGGTGTCTCAATCACAAACTACTATGCAATGCATTAACCTAAGTAAGATTAAGTAAAGTGTAATTAGGAATAATTACTTACACCAACACCCCTCCTTAAGTGCAACTTAAGGGAATGCACTTAAACTCACAATGCAAAATGGGTCCTGGCAACTAGGCCATGTTAGGTACCCATGTACAAAATACATGAAATGCACATCTCTCATAAAGTAGAGAAAGAGGGAGAACCTCATGGGAAATCCCCTCCCCCAAAAAGAGAGAAGAAAATAAGATGCATGGATGGAGTGCTCAAGACCCCTCAAGAACTACATACATCATGTATATACAAAGAAGTATCCCCCCATAAGAAGGATAGTTGGAGACATGATATCCCCCCCATAATGTAGAATCTCCTACAAAAATGGTGAGTGCTTGAAGACAAAGTATATTCCAATGACTACAAACAACATTTCTCCCCTTGGGAAGAAG
The DNA here is from genome assembly GCA_027943335.1 of Chamaecyparis obtusa. Lineage (NCBI taxonomy): Eukaryota > Viridiplantae > Streptophyta > Pinopsida > Cupressales > Cupressaceae > Chamaecyparis > Chamaecyparis obtusa. Next base: position 718,858 of record BSBK01007617.1, read on the forward strand.
ATATACCAAGTACAAATGTAGGTGTGGTTCCCATTCTGGATAGGAACTAAGAAGTGGAATCCAAATGAAGTATGATGATGATGCCATGAACCAATCCTTATCCAAATGAAAGAAGGAAGAAGGTCTCCAAATATGCATCTTTGAAGAATAAATAGGCCTCTCCAATCTCAAAGAATCTATCACATCATGTGACAAACCAAGTGAAGAAGAAGAATCAAGAATGTCAATCTCCAAAGAATGTGAAGAAGTATCTCTAATTGTGATGAAACTGTCATCAAAGAGAAGAGAAACCCCCTCAAGTATGTCTCCCAAATCTGAAATATGAGAATCAGCAAATGCTAAAGATGCATCCAAATAGTCATCACACTCTGCAAGATCTAAAACAATATGAACATCCTGCTGAATAGTAGAGCCCATGTCTAAAGAAGCAGGAGGTGGAGGAGTAGGAAGATCAACACTTGTCTCAACAAAAAAATGATTCAAGTGCCCAAAGTTCTCCTCATAATTATCCCTTGGCAAAAGGATGGGTACATCATGAATGTCATCATCATTATCAACAAAATTAGAAAAAGAATACAAGCATGATGTACGATCAACAACTCCCATAGCTATGACATATCTAGTCTCCATGTCCCTAATGTAGACATAATCAGGAGTGAACTCAAAAATTTTACCTTGTGCCCCATGTGTGATTTGGTAAATAGAAAGAAGATTAGTGGTCAAGGATGGTACACAAAGAACATCATTAAATGTCCCTTCTCCCATAGGAATAGAACCTTTCCCACAAACTCTCATGAATGTGTTGTTACCCATCAAAATATTAGGAGAATTACAAGGCTCAAAAGAAGAAAACATATCCATACAAGATGCCATATGATGTGATGCACCTGAATCAAGAAGCCATTTACCTTTCTCAGGATGTGTGGAAGCCAAGAGTGCTTGTCCTTTACCTTTATCTTTGGATGATGATGTAGAAGCTGCCAAATGTGTAGAAGAAGGAGTAGACACTGATGAGGGCAACTTAATGTTGTGTTTCTGAATAATGTGAGTTAGCTCATCAATCTTCTTTTGAAAACACTTATGCTCATCATGTCCTAACTTTTGACAATATGCACATTTATCTCTCTTTCTTCTAGATGATTCCTCTCTTGAAGAGGACTTGGATTCAGTACTTTTTGGTGAAGAAGATTCATTACCTTTGTCATGAGGCTTATGATCCTTATTGTTTTTCTTTCCTTTGCCATTAGAAGCCTTTGAAGTAGACTCACTTGCAATCAATGCTTGATGTGTGGAAGGCTTCAACTGACCCATGTGTGCCAACTTTGCTTGTTCCCTTGTGAGCTGCGCTGCAAATTCATCAAGAGAGGGCAATTTGTATGCACTACCAAGAGCATCCATAGTAGCATAGAATGTAGAAACAAAGATAGAATAATCAGGACCAAGCTTGGAAAGAATAGAAAATATCAATTGTTCATCCCCTTTAACAATGCCACATGAAGAAAGCTCCAATCTAATAGTATTGAACTTAGAGAAGAAATCTTGAATATTATCAAAATCCCCAAGATTAAGACTTATGAAATCATTCTCTAATCTAAATTTTCTCATTCTATCAGGTTTACCAAAGAGTCCTTCCAATGTGATCCAAGCATCATGAGGATGTGTGCAAGATGCAATATGAAAGTGCAAGTCATGAGAGATGGATGATCTAAGAGTGCCAAGTGCTTTAAATCTCTTCTATCAAACCATTTTATCCTTTCTACAACACCTATTTGAGGTTCTTGATCTTGCCCAAGAGTCATTCTAAGAAATCCAAGACTCAACAAATGATCACTTAAAGATACTTTCCATTCATGGTAGTTATATGGAGTGAGGATTTTAACCTTTGAATTATCCATATTAACACCAAATGATGACTAATAACTACTGATAACTTCTTCAAATGACTGATGCAAATCATAAAACTAAAATCCAAGGATTAACTAAGTGCAATTGTAGCCCCAAAATATCCTATTTCAGAAAGTGATATGTCTACCCAAAATCACTCAAATATGATTGTAGATTTGGAAAGTAGACAAAAAATCATGCACTTAAAAAAAAAATTTCACCTCAAAAATGTTACTGTATGTGCCCAAATGAAGCACTAGAAGTTGCAAAAATTAGGAATAGACAGGTACAGTCAACAAGATCTACAATTTTTGACAAATGTGGCAACCAAAATGCAAAATCAACACACCACTAGAAAGTTCAGGAAATTCTACCCAATTTAAAAAAAAATTGCACCCAATTTGGAGCTAGGATGACCAAGTTATGGCCTCTCAAAGTTAGACTACAAAATCCAAAATGCAAATGGCGAGGGCAGAGAATTTTCAAACCCTAATGACGTCAGAAATCCACTATGTTAAATTTGACGGTCATATGACCGTTACAAAAAGCTAATTTTTCCTATTTTAACGGCTAAATGACCGTCAATTTTAATGGCATGAACTGCTGACGTAAGCAAAAAATGACCAGCTTCGGCTGATGTGGTGTGATGACTGTGCTCTCCATACTTATCTATACTATATGGATAGTGACTGGGTAGATTGCATGGGAAAATGATGTGGCAGAGCCATGTGTCTTCTTCTGGTTGGCTAGCGGATCTGAAGTGGATGGTGATGTGGCAGGGGTGTACTTGCTAACAGAGGCGCTGAGGTAGCCGCCGCATGTCAGTTCTGGGCCTGCAGATGCCCACTGAGCTGACAGAGGGCCTGGTGATGTGGCATGGGTGCTCGTAGATGAGGGCGGGTCTACAGATGCTGCTTGTCGCTGATCATCGGTTGACAGAAGATCGGCGGCTGAGATTGCCTGTAAACTAAAGCCGCGCAGTCTGTAGTGGATGAGCCACAGTGGAGCGGCAATCGGGGGTGGGCGCACAGTGTTTGCGTGGTGGCAGGTTTTCCATAGGAACAGGATGAGCCACTGCGGTGGTGACGTTTGGAAGACCGCCATGTAAAAAGAAGACCACCACTGCAGACTGCTTCCGGGTAGGATGACTGCCGTAGGGGGGTGGCGGTTAAGATGACCGCCAAGGGCTTAAGCCCTTATATAATTTTATATAATTTTTTTTGGAAAAATCAGGGGCCTGTACCATGCCCCTTAAAAAAAAAATTTGCACATAGACTATAAAAAAAATTCTGAATTAAAAAAAATAATAATTTTTTTACAAAATTGTACTGGGTGAGCAGATCGGGCCAATGGTCTGATTTGCAAAATTTTTTTTGCCTCGGATTGGACTTTCGCCAAATATGGGCTAGTTTATAGTCAATCTTAATCAAAACAACCTCCTGGATGCAATGGTGAGGTTGGATCTACTCCAAGACACCTTTATCACACACTGGTTGCTAGATCTGAGATTTGGACCTTCAAACTTGCAAGATCTCTCCAAATCGGCTAATCAAGAATGCTCCAATGGCTCTGATACCATGTAAGAATTTGCAAATAGCAAATATTGAACCAAGATCAAGAGGTTGAAGAAAAACACAAGAGAGAAAATATGAATGCAAGGATGGATTGAATAGATCCAATGAATTAATGATATTCACCAATGAATTGATTACATAATAGGCCTCCTTATATAGGAAAGGCGATATGAGAGAATGATAAGGAGCTGATAAGCTATCACCTATGCTAGGTGTAATCACATGTCCACCAAATGTGGATCATCCTCCAATATGAAATAAAGTATGTGCATTGGATTAGGATAATAATGTGATAAGAGCACAAAAGGTGGATCTCACACACAACGAGGTATGTGATGACAACTATCACACCAAAAGTGGAATTTATCCTACACCATGTGCTTATTAGATGTGCACACTCCTAGGTGTCTCAATCACAAACTACTATGCAATGCATTAACCTAAGTAAGATTAAGTAAAGTGTAATTAGGAATAATTAATTACACCAACAATTAGGAACTTGAATATTTACTAAGAAAATTTTTTATGGAAGGTATTTTGTCGACTATTGATTTGCATTGCAGATGGTGGGCATCTACTTTCGTACATATCAAGCCAAGAGAAGGCACATCCTTCAAAGCCAGGGCCTACAAAATAGATATCGGGGTGCTCAAACCTGCAACAATTTGGATTTTCCATGCAAGTGTAATGAATTGTTTGGATAGATAGCATACGTGGATTTTACTGAGTCAGGTTATCAAAGATAGGTGTCTATCCTGTGAAATTAGGGTTTATATTGTCAACAATTTATCCAATTCATGTTCTCAGAGAGAAGAAGAGAGTTTTGCAGTTAGCTTGCCCTCGTGCTATGGTCTCCCTTTGTAATTCCATCACCATAGTTTAGATAGTTTATCTGTATATGGGTACTCAACTAATGACCCTATCTAGATCACGAGAACTATCTTGCCTTGCAAGCGCTGAAAGAAAGATTCGAAAGGATCTCTTTCAGGGTGGTGGATGCTAGTAACCTTGCAACTGACAGAGGAGCTTGAGGCAGGTACAGGGGAGGCTATGAGGTGGGGTATGGAGGAGGAAGAGGTGTTGGGTAGATAGGCCTTGTCTGATGCTACAACTATGATGAGATTGGGCACATCTCCTGCTGCAAAAAGCTCGATGTGGGCATTGTAGGAATATGGCTCATGCCACAGAGGACTGCCCAGACTTGCTTGTGAAGTGGGAGGTGAGAGTATGAAAACACAACACAAATCTAATGCACTTTGAACCAAGGAATGTTGCTGGACCTAGAGACCCAAGGATTAATGTGGTAACCAGAGGAGGGGCCTGCATAGTATAGAACAAATTGAGAAATCAATTATGCATCCATCAGTTTCCGCTCAAGGTGAGTATTCCTTTCTTTCAAATCTAGCTACCAATCTTACGCAGTTTTTGTTTGCCAAACCCTGTGAGAAGCTTTCTCTTGGTCATCTAGTCATGTGATTTCACAACATTGTATAAAGCAATTGCAATTGCAGCATCTTTTGGGATAGAATTGTTGTATTTTCTACAAGATTATAGTGTTCTGTTTACGCAAAAATGGGGGTTTCTTGGGTGCAATATGTAGTTGTGCTTATCGATTTCAAGATTGAGGAAAATACAAGACAAGGATTATATTGGTAGCTACTTATTTTTATTTGTCTATATTGGGATGATCATGGTTAGAATGAATCATGGTGGAGATAAAATATTGAATGTATTAGAATGAATTTTAGGATTTGTAGTCAAGGTTTTCTTTTTAAAATGGTCAAAGAAGAATAATGATGACTATTGGATTTTAATTGAAGGAAGAGTAAATTGGTGATTTCTATTCAAGATTTGTGTTTTAAAATGGTGGCCGATAATGACTAGAATACAAGTTCCATTAATTTCATTGTATCATAAAAATTCTGCCCTATCCTTAAGCTCCAAGCATTTTATATTTTGGTTGCTCTACCTTGAAAGGCTTTGTATGTGGATAGAAATTTGAGTGAGTAGGTTTTGTAGTGTATCATATTTTTATATGAATTTTTCTATAAATTCCTTTCTCATTTGTACGGAGGAGTTTTTATGTAGGTGTCCTACTCATTTTTATGTGCAATCTGTGTTGTGTATTTGTGGGATTGTTTGCTCATTTTTATTTGCATGTATACTACATATTATTTGATATTATTTTTCATTTGGATTTATAAGATTTGGGTTGTCTTTCTTGGATATGGTAGTTGTATGTAGATTTGATTATTTGGGTGGCCAAGAGATTTTAATTTAGTTGGATTTACATGAGATTTTTTCATTATGATTCATGTCTCATGGTTGTGTGTTGTGTAGAAAAAATAACACCACTGGCACTCTTCCTATCACACAAGTAAGTACTATGTACACTAGATTTCAAAGTCAAAAACTCATCTTATCGAAATAAGAATAATAAGCATGACTAACATGTGATTTTTCACTATCGATCAAGATAACAAGCTTATATATAAATATTATTTGATTTAGAAATTACAAGACAATATTCTAGGGGATATACAAGCTTAAGTCTACCTTGTTCAACTGTTGTCTTTGGCTACTCTATGGAACTCCATTTGTTAAACACCACAACATGTAATTGCTCACGATCAATTGTGTAGACTTTATTTTGAGATACTTTATTTGTTGTTCTTTTTGACATTTCCCTTAAGTAGAATAAGGTAACACATTACGTTAGCTTAAGTTTGTGCTTGAAGGCCATCTGGTGCTGACAATGATTATGCAGCCATGAAAATTGTGAACTATATGAAGGGAAACACTTAGTCATTTTCAAAAGTTCGTAAAAAGCTATATAAACAAAATAGATTTTTTGGCTAGATAGCCACTACCTCTAGTGCCTACTAGATTCTATCTTGTGAACAATGTACTCAATGCTTGACTAAATTACATGAAAGATTTTGTCTTGTGAACAGTGTAATCAATGCTTTACTAGATTACATGCAAGATTTCTTCAATTTAATGTTGAAATTTTCCCCACACGGATTTCTTGAGTTTGTCTTGCAGGTAAAATGACCTAGTTAGCCATTGCACCACTAGTTTCACATTTTGAGTGAACATTTATAAAGTCTTGTCAACAAATCCATTCCGTGGATAATTCATAAAGCACAATAATTCATCAAATAACATCTTGAGGCATTTTTTATAAAAGACTAAAATTCAATGCAATTTAGGTCGTATACAAATTTAATGTAAATTCTAATGCATCTGAAATATATGTTTAATAGAATCATGAAACAATCTCACAGGTCTTTAATCATATAACTAGCTGAAAATAATATTTGTGCAACCTAAAAGCAATATCTAGAAACAATATTTAGTTGAGTAAGAGTTCAAGCTATTATTTTGTAGTTGATATTTTTTTTGCTTCGCTTGACACAGGGACCAATACCTTCCAAAAATGCTAAATAATTGACTGTAATTTCTTGTATCTAGCTCCAATTATTTTGAATCAACATTAAGCTTTTCTATTTTATTTTAACAATGAATGTTTTAGTGTTATTTTACAATGTTAAAATCCTTGTATTGAATTTGGTGTATTTTTATCTTTAGATTAATTCAATAAAATTAAAATTTAATGGCTATAAGCCCTAACTATTCATTTGATAGGCGAAGATTTTGTAGTTTGCATTGGTTATATATGGAGATGGTGATGAAGATGTTTCTGGGAATGTAGTATGTATGTTTATTTCAAAGAAGATCCTCAACTTCTTACTCAAGATGATTTGTACTAACATGTTTTCCCAAGTAGAATCTGGCATTCCTTTTTTCCTATGTTTGTTATATCCAACATCTTTGATGTCAAGTGCACATATAAAATGAACTACGATCATTTTAGAAATGTAAGCTGAAAGCCTTTCAATGATAGAGACAAATCAGACAAAACCAAATTTGTTCTTCTAGATTTTGGTAGGAACTTAGCTGCCCTATAGCCCTTGTTTAAACTTGGAATAACTACTTATTTAATTTCTTATTTTAAAGTTTGCAGGTCCTCCTCAAGAGTTATATAATTCCACACGGTCCTCCACAACAATAGGTGGTAGTTTATGGGCACAATCCTCTACATTAGTTATTTAAACCTCTCTACAGAATTTCCCAAAGGCTAGATTTAAAAAATCATTTCATTCCTTAATATTAAGGATTTTAAATTATATAATTAGTGTAACATGTTATGGATGATTATTACGTCGAAGGTGTTTCTTATATGAAACACATCATCCTGGGTTAATGGATGGATGGTCATCTAGCATGTCATACATATGCAAGCCAATTGAATGCATCTAAATCATCCACACCTTTTTGAAAAACCATGAATTTGTTAAATTTCGTAAGTGTGAACATGCCTGCATAATGGAGAACCACATATTTTTAATTGCCATTCAACTAGGGTTAGGTTCATGGTTTACGAGGCACATGTTCATTCAATCTTCTTTTCCATCCATTCTACTTTATGCAGCTAACGATTTCGTTAGAAATGACAGTCGCTGACGAATTAAGTGAGGTTGGCACAGGGTTTGTTGTTTTCAGTGAAGGAAAATGAATGAAAAACTATACGATGTATGTTGGGGTATAGTGTACATCTTTCATGATGAGCATAGCTTCACAGTAGGTTTTACAAATGTTAACCCCATGATTTACCCAAGACACCATAAAAAAATACATTAAAAAAGCCATGAATGATGGTATGATAGGATAGACATAGAACACGTAAGCTAAGCCCATCCTTTTCATAGGATAGACCTAAACCCATCCTTCTCCTTCTTATATGACACCAATCCAAACACAAATGATAGGAGGCCAAGAAAGGAAGATTTGCATTGAGTTGCAGCTACTATGGCCAAACGCAGTTTTCTCCCTTTCATTCTCCTTTTTCGCTTTCTTGTTGGGTTGGGAAAAAAGGCTTGTGTAGGTAGACATTCTATTAATGGCTTTTATTCTTGGAGAATGAACATTGCAAGTAACAATGCCGGGGGCTAGAAAATGGTGCCTAGCCATTGCGTCTCTAACATCGAGAAATACATGGGGAGAGGACAATACCAGCTTGATTTTAGAAAAGTACCTCGCTAGGTACTTTTCAAAAAGCATTTTGGGATAGAAATGCATCTTCAAATGTCACTAGTGAAGGGTTATTTCCAAAGATTCACCTCAGTCGGTGTATGGTAGGCATATTAGGATTCCCATAAATTCTGCAATTACATTTTGGCTTTTCATGGCCAGGATAGATAACTTAAAAGTTTTCTAGAATTTTTATTATTATTATTTTTAATAACAGTTTCACAGATTTAGGACTACAAAAATTTCCATTATGGAGATCAAATTAACTCAGCTCAAAAGTTCTTCATTTTGAACACGATGTAGACCATTGTTCTTTCAGCAAAGCGACATACGGAGAAGTTAATTTGTATCACTCAACATTACCAAGCATCTGGGCAAACACAAATTTGTTCATCAAAATCAGAGTCAAACCCTTGGCAACGACACTTATTGTATAGAAAAACCCGTAGACTTGAAACAATGGCACAATGCACAAAGTGAAATCCTTTTCTGGATCACTCCTCTGCATAAACCCTGACACCATGACAATGTGATATCTGTGAGTGGAAACAACTCCTTTGTTCTTCCCTGTTGTCCCCGATGAGAAGAGAAGCATGGCGGTGTCCTCCTATTGTATGTCAACTAACTGGAATTCATTGACGTTGGACTGCAAGAGCTCCTGAAGCGTGGCAACATAGCTAGAGTCATTTGTGATTGGGGGGCCTCATTTTCTGCGTGAGAACAAGAGGTAGTTGGGCTGCATGGACCTTGTAAGCAAATTCTAGGACTGAGAAGGAGAGGAAAGGATTTGAAACCCCCACCTACCTTCATATCTCGGCTTCTGTGTTTAGTGGATTGGTGGTGGTTAAAATGGCTCTGATGGAGAGTATGGCCAGGTATATGTTGGGGATGTATACGGTGTTGGGCAAGATGACGAGCACCACATTGCTCTTTTGAATCCTGAGACTTTGCAGACATGTGGCCTCTTCATATGTCTAGGAAAACCTTAACAAACTGGTAACGCTACCTAAAAACATACAATTAAGGAGCCTGTAACAAAGATACATGGATGACCAAGCTCTGTCAGCCTCTATTCGCGCTCCTTTTCTTATGATGTGTTGCTTCTTTCCTTTTATCGTCAAATGTAGGAAGCCTTAGCTTTGAGTTTCCTCCTATCATAGATATTAAAATAGAGAATGATGCCAAGTATGAAACCGATAGTGAAGGAGACAAGTTGCAGTCAGGTTTTTGAAAAAGTGCCTCACTAGGTACATTTTTGAAACTATGTACGGAAATGTACCTAGTGAGGCACTTTTCTGAAAACCACAAGGAAAGAAGAAAAAAGCTCTAGAGGGAGGAGGAACCATGAAACCCAACAAACCCCAACTTTTAAATCAGAACAAAAGGGACAAAATCCAAACTTGAACCCGTGCCACGCTCATGAAAACAAAGCACATTATATGACAGATTTTCCTAAAAAGTTTCTAATTACAAGGCCAAAAACTTTTTTTTTGAATTACATTGATTATATAGTTTATCTATAGTTTACCTATAGATATATATAGTTTATCTATAAGGGTGGCTACAAGAAGTTGAGTCCCACTTTTGGCCAAAAAGTGGAAGTGTTTGTACAAAATTTCTATCAATTGATGTCCAAATTTGAAGCACTTAAAGATTGAATCTTGTAAAACTTCAATAATATAAAATTTAGTGCTTGGAATCTAGTTTTCAAATATGTAATTTATTTCAATACCCACATGGTATCAATTGAATTTTAGTATGCATATCTAAAAAACACTTTTTCAAAATGCTTGTTTTAGGACCACACCTCACGCGTGTATAGACACCCTTTTTTGAAGTAAATGAATGTATTTTTGGGAATCCTTTTGGGAAAAGGTACCTAAAACACTGAAGATTGATGAGAATATTTTATCTTATTTTTTTACTAAATATTTTTTTTATTAATTTGTAATTGACTATAAAGTACATTTTTGAAACCTCTAGTGTATGGACACCATAATTTGATGATAACTTCACTTTTATTTATTTTTTATTTTTAAATTGAAAATAATTCTATGTAGTTTGATCACATATAAATCATTTTTCAAAAAATAAAAAATAAAAAATGTTTAAGTTTTAGTTAACTTTGGTATTTCAAGTTTAGGTCCCACATTGGCTTAATAAATATTGCATAAATATTAAAATTCATCATATCACTATAAAATTTATATTTTTATAATCTACACAATAAGAGCTAAAATGAGATTTCATTTTATTGAAAAATTCATTTGGAAAGTTGTCCTAAAAATTATGGCAAGGCAAAAATTTTACTCTGTAATGCCTTAGCCATTTTTTTGCAGGGTCAAGCACAGGCTTGGTGGGACCATGCCTATCTCGAACCAAAGGAGGTAAGGTTCCCGCCCATAGATTTACAAATCGGGTGCCCGTTTTGTAAATCTAAAAATGGGCGCCCATTTTTTGAAACTAAAAATGGGCACCCATTTCTTAAAGAGTCGTTGCAATAAAAAAAACCAGATTGTGGGCCTGATCTAATGATTGTGACTTTTCATTTTGTTTTCTATCAATTAGAACCAAACAAAGAGAATATTTCTGCCAACATTCCTTCTATTTATCTTATTTTGAATTTGACATTCAAAAAAGATTCTTTCAACTCAAATTTTGGTGCAAAAATGGGATCAAATCAACGTAGAAAGAGGTCAATGAAGAATCTGACACCTAAGGAGATTGCAAAAAATAGAAAGAATGAGGCAAAATGACAACAAGAAAGAAGAGAAAGACTTCGAAACTCAAATAATGTTGGAGCATCGAGTTTAACAATTGTTTCAAAAGAGGAGGATAATGAAAACATCATAATGGATGTAGAGGTTGAAGAAGCAAAATCAGGTGCATCTTCTAATCTAGTATTGGATATAGGTATGTCTTCACATCCAATTGTTACAACTTATTCTGATAAAGATGTTCATGATTTGCTAGAAGTAGGTTACAATAGAAATGATTTAAATTTTATTCCTGAAAATAGATTAACAAGTTTAATTGCACGTGAAATTTTAGAAATTAGTAATGTTAATCATAATGATAAAGGAACTGAAAGTCAAACCCCAATTGAAACTAAAAATCAAATACCAATTCAAATTGAAATCAACAATGTAAATGTAGACATAGAAACACCGATTGAGAAAGAAACTCATTTGAATGATAATGAAATAAATGAACAATTTCAATTAAAAATTGATGTGTTGGACAATCTACACGGTTTGGTTTCATCAAGATAGATTAAGACACACGAGCAGATTGTTTAGACAATTTTTTTATAATAAGAAATTTGGGTTTCAATGTTAATTAATGCTATAATTAATTAAAATGTCTAAAATGCAAAAATTAATGAAGAGGTTAGGCATTTATGTGAAAACTAAGAAGAAGGATGAGTCTCTAAAACAAGTTGTATCAATTTTTGCTAGTGCCTTTGACACAATTGGAAAGAAAAGTCATTCTAAAGATAGTAATGCGGCACGACAAGCAATAACAACAACTTTAGTAAACAAAACTACTACTGATAAAAGAATGATTTCAAACATAAGTGGATATCTTAATATTAATCGTAAAAATTCAACAAGAGCTGTAAAGAGAAGAGTTAACTTTGAAAGTGATCCGACAAACCATTTATGGACCTTTAGTGGCAGACTCCCAAGGTCTGACATGAAACCTACTGGTGAAGTCAAAACTTTGATTGAAAAATTTGAGTCGGTTCAAAAGTTTGTGATCCACATCCAAAACACCTTTTAGATATGACTCAAATAGAATTGTATAAAAAATTTATGGATGATAAGGTGTTAACTATTAGTATTAGTCAAAGATCTTTTGAAAAATGTAAACCATGGTATGTAAGGATTAACAAAGAAAGAGTCACTTGTTGTTGCAAAACTCATGTTCAGTTTCATTATCATTATGATATTTTTTAATCTATACGTTCTACTATGCATACTAATGAAATGTTGTAGGAATGTGGTATAAATATACCACCTAAAACTGTAAAGGAGTTTATATCAAATTTATTTTGTAACCCACCTAATGAACAATTTTATCTTTTGAATGCATGTGTTTCTGGTGTATGTGGCAATCTTACATTATAAGATGAATGTTTGCATGAAAATATTTCATTTGATTTTGGACAACAATTAGTTGATGTACAAAGATTTAAAATTGTTGAGTATCTATTGAAGGATGGAAAAGTTGGAAAACGGTGCGACCTAATAACTGAAAAACTTAGTGTTAATGTTTTTATGAATGAATTCAAGAGTAAGATCATACTTAAATATGTGAAACACTCTCACAATTCTAGATGGCTTGATGGACAATTTCGCATATGCAAGAATACATTTCCAATTGGTAGTATACTATCAGTTGTTGACTTTGCAGAGAACTACATGCTTGCACCACAAGATGAGATCCAACCACAATATTATAATTTAGTGCAAGTAACAATTTTTGTTCATATTGTCTATAGACATGCACCTGATAGTACAGAAGAGGATCAAAAAATATTGAGAGAGTACCATTTCTATATGAGTGGTAATAAGTTACACTCATCGGAGTTTGTCCAGTATTGCTTTAATACCTTTTATGAAAATTTAAGGGAGAGAGAAATTCATATAACACAACATCTAATATGGTCAGATAATTACACAGGATAATTCAAGAATGCTAGAATGTTTTATTGGTTGAGTAGGATGCACAAGAAAATAAATATCCAACATATTTGGAGTTTTTTTGAGGCTGGACATGGGAAGGGAGAACATGATGGTGCCGGTGCATGTGTTAAGAGATCCCTTTGTAGAGAGCAACTCAAATTTGAGGAAAAATCAAAATTTAAAGATGCATGTGCAATTGTTGAATGGTGTAAAACAAGTTTGTCTACAGGATCAAGTCAGAACTCTACAATCAGAAGTTTTTTCTTGCTAGTTGAAGAGAAGAATATCCTTTCAAGATATGATTGTAATACAATCAGCAGATTGGCTAAATGGCATTCATTTAGGAGTTCTTATTCTAACACTTGGACTATATGGACTAGGGAGTTTTGTCAATTTTGTGTTGCAGGTGAATGGGAAGAATGCGAGAATACAAAATGGGTTGAAGAATGGCAACAAAAATTGTTAACACCTAGTGAGAGACAAGATGAAGATGTTATAATAAATGAAGACCTGGATCATGCCTTTGCATCAGAAGATTATGATCATGTTTCATATCTCATACAACCTAGTAATTTAATACAATTTATTGTAAAACTTTAAATTATATATTAGTTACATGTGTATGTCATATAATTTATGATTATATATATTTGAATTATAAACCTTTAATTTAAACAAGTTTTATTTATAGTGCACATGTACTTAATTTTGTTTTGTAGGACATGTGTATGCTATTGTTGCACTTGAGGATAATGAAGGGTAGACAGAGTATTGTTTAGCTCGATGTGTAGAACCTAAGAAAAAGTTGATATGTCATCAAGTAGATGATGATAATTTTCAATATCCAATTAGGTCTATTGTGGTAGTTGGTACATGGCTACGCAAATATCTAACAAGAAGGAATGGTTTACCAACTTTTGAAGACTACCAATCAGAAAAGAAGATTATACACTATTCCCATTTGGTAGTGGCAACAAATATCAAATTGGAAAGATACAAAGGGAGACCTGCTAATAAAATTTTATGGACACTTTCAATGGAAGAGCATGAGGCAATCATAGATGCATTGCAGAAAAGAGAGGATGCTGATGATACATTAGGTTGAATCAAATATACATGTAAGTTTTTATTCAATTGTCTTATTAACTTTAAAATTAAAATTAAATTTAAATAAACTTGAGTACATACATTCTAACATTTCAACATGTTTATTTTTATGATGGAGTCCATGTCGGGAAGAACATAGATGCATTGCAGAAAAGAGAGGATGTTGATGGTACATTATGTTGAATCAAATTTATACATGTAAGTTTTTGTTCAATTGTCAAATTAACTTTAAAATTAAAATTAACTTTAAATGAACTCGAGTACACAAATTGTAACATTTCAACATGTTTATTTTTATGATGCAGGATGTCAGGAAGAACATAGATCTACATTGCAGAAAAGAGAGGATGTTGATGGTACATTAGGTTGAATCAAATTTATACATGTAAGTTTTTTTTCAATTGTCATATTTGTATATGTTTTCTACATGTCTTCTTTGAAGTGTCATAATTTATAATTTAGAGATATAGATTTGAAATTAAAATTAAAATTAACTTTAAATGAACTTTTATAAATTCTAACATTTCAACATGTTTATTTTTATGATGCAGGATGTCTGGAAGAACATAGACATGAACTATTTATGTAGTACAATGCACTCTTGTATTTATACAATTTTGGGTTAATAATTTAAGATCACATGAACTCACTTTTATACATCAAATTTTGTTTTAAATATTTAAGTTAAATTCATAACTTTGTATTCACCTAATTTTGTTGTAAATATTAAACTATGGACATTGGTTAGATTATGTTCACTTAATAGATCTCATTGTTTAATAGTTATTAAGTTTGTAACATCCATATTGTTCTTGTCAATTTTATGTATTAATAGATGTCATTGTTAGATCTAGATGATTTTTTTTGTAGTTAATCAAAGTGTTCATATTACTTGTAACACGTATCTAGATATTGTACTTAGATCAATTACACGTGAATTAATAGATCTCATTGTTAGACAGATGTTTTTTAAAGGATAAATTGATAAATTACATAACAAGTCCTGATTAAGATAAATTGATAAATTACATAACAACTCATGACTAAGATAAATAACATAACAAGTCCTAAAATAATTTACATGTATCATAATGTCCATCATATCAACTCATGATATATACATACAATCACAAAACAAAGTCCTACTCTAAAAACAAGTCCAACTACAATATATGATAACAAGTGGACTAGTATATAATGCAAGTCCTACTATAACAACAAGTAAAAATAATATGAACAAGTCTAAACAAGCCCAAATAGTCATTATAAAAAAAGTCCAAATAGTCATCAAAAATAATATGAACAAGTCCAAATAGTCATCATAAAACAAGTCCAAATAGTCATCATAAATAAAATGAACAAGTCCAAATAGTCATCATAAAACAAATCCAAATAGTCCAAATAGTCATCATAATCTAACTCTACTCATCTACCTGATCTGCAGTCCTCTTCACTCTGTGATGCATCAACATGCTTTGTTTGGTCCTAAGTACCCTCATCCTACTCTGTCTGGTCCTAAGCACCCTGATCTTGCTCTGTCTGGTCTCGAGCACCCTCATCCTCAACTACATGAAAAGTGGATGAAGCCAAGTCCTGTAAAAAAATTTAATGTACAAATTAAAAATTATTTCAATTAATCATCTAAGATCTAGATACACACAGGACATTGAAAAAGATCTAGATACACACATGACATTGAAAAATTACTTAAATTAATCATCACCTCAAAGGATAGTGTCGATGGATGCATTTGGCTTAATCCTGTAGCCATGCCAAGACTCATGGTGGTGTCGACCTGAACAACATATATAAATCATGAATCAAACTTATAGTACATATATACATAAATTATAAAGTATGTATAACTTGATTAAATATATTAATATGGAATAAAAACATGTGTACATTACCTATGTGTGACACATAGTTAATGTCACCGATGAGTCAGGACGTAAATGTGATTATGCAACATGAGACAATCCAAAAGCCTACAATTACAAAAAAATAAGTGTGAATCAAAGTTGTACATAAATTAGGAAGATACAAATACTTAAAATTAATAAATGAAAAACATACTACAGGTATATGTGGCTGACTCTCGGTGACTAGTGGGGCAGAGAATGAAGGACTGTCAATCTCAGTGGTACATGAGAGACACTACAAAATCACAAAAAATATGTCAAACACATTATCAATTAAAGTTTATTTTGTTTAAAGTTTAAATGTATCAAGATCAAAGTGCATACCGTGAATGGAGCACCGAGATGTCATGGTATCAATGTCATATGATGACAGCTAATGAGTGTTGGAGGGTCAACCCTCCTCTGTTCACCAAAAAATCCACATGTTATGGCTCATAATTGTATAAATAAGAAATTTAATATTACACTATATTTAAATTATAATTAAATTTACCTATGCGGGATGATCATTATCTGCATTGAGTAAATCAACATATGATGAGATGTCATCTCTGACATGATGATGTGCGCCATCATCATCATCGACCTTTCCACCATGTGCGCCATCACCATGCATGCCATCATCAACATCGGCATATCCACCATGTGCACCACCGGCATCATAACCATATCCACCATGGGCAGCATGGGTAGCATCAGGATCAGACTGGGGACTCGTACATATACCCCCACAACTCATGCAAACATGTGCTATGTTGGGTGCAGTCCTCGCCTAGGTCATGTGCTGTAACAAATTGCCCGTAAGGGCACTCAAAGAACCAAGAGATGATTGCACTGCTCGATGATAGATAGGTGCAGGAAGTACAGGAGATGGAAGAGGAACAAGGGGTTCATTGCGCACATGATTTCTAGTTCTGTCACTCAATTTGGTTCCTAGCTTATCCTGTGGCATGCCTCGGCCAACCCCCTGAAATGCTCTCATGTCAAAATAATTGGGTTTCTTACCCAATTCAAACTCAGCCCATAATTTCTTCAAAAAATAAAGTGGGACCTCATGATTAGTGTGTGGTGGATGGTCAAATACCATCCACCACCACTCCCAAAAATGCTCTGCTATCCTGGGGTGTCTACACCATCTAATCAAAATGCGTGGCTTCTTGCCAACTATATGCTCACCCATTGTAGGGATCAAAAAATAGCATGCCAAATCATTTTTTTGTAATTTTTAACTTATTAACCTCTTTATAAGAGAGGCCATTAGCATAATATACACGCATAGACTCCCTCCATGACTCAAAACTATCAATCTCGTAATCTAATGTCTGTATGAAATCTACTACGCCTTGCATGCTATCTGCAAGGCATAGTAGCTAGACAGACAAATATGGATAATGCCTAATAATGTTTATGTCTCTCAAGATCTCCTCTACATTTCTCCTAATATTATCCCTGAGCACTCTAGGTGGATGGGGCGGTGGAGGGGGAGGGGGAGGTGGAGGACGTGGTGGTGCATGCTGACCTATAAGCTCATCAATGTGAAAATCATCCATATTGCCAATCTACGTACAAATAAAAACATGATAATTTACAATTAACATACTGTAAAATATATTTTACCTTACAACTTGAATGACATAAATAATTATCAAAACTTAAGAGAGAGGAGAGAGAGAGAGAGAGAATTTCTAAATTTATGTTTTGATTTGAACTAAATTTATGTTTTGGTTTTCTAAATTTATATTAAATGATTTTCTAAGATAAGAAAAAACAATAGTACGTAGAGAGGAGAGAGAAAGAGGAGAGAGGGAGAGAGAGACAGAGAGAGAGAGAGAGGAGAGAGAGAGTGAGAGAGTGAGAGAGAGAGAGAGAGTCCATGTTTTTAAATTTATGTTTTGGTTGAACTAAATTTATGTTTTGGTTTTCTAAATTTATATTTTGATTTTCTAAGTTTAGGGTTTCATAAATTAAATTTTTATCTAGGTTTACGTTTTTGTTTTATTATCTAAGGTTTTGGTTTTCTATGTAGGGTTTTGCAATGTAATAAATTGTATACCTAAATTTTACTAGTTTTCTACTTTAGTATGGTAATTTACAAAGTAAATTGAAATAAAAAAGAATTAAATTGATGCAATAATTTTGAAAATAATATTAAACTATGTTTTTAAATTAAAAATAACCTGAAACTACAATTTTAAAGACAAAAATCATAAAAAAGTAATAAAAAAGAATAGTACAAACCTAAAAGATGAAAAAAATGGTAGATGGGGTCGACAGGGGAAGCTAAACCGGGTGCCCGAGCTGTACCAAACGTGATTCCATTTTTGATGTGGATGAAAATGACATGAATTTCATTTTTTTTAAAAAATATAGATTTTCAAAATGGGCGCCCGATTTGTTCAAATCGGGCGCCCGTTTTGAACAAATTGGACGCCCATTTTGCTTTGGGTGCCCGATGCTAAACAGGTGCCCAATTTTTGGAATTGCTTCAGGCTCCTGAACCTAAATGGGCGCCCAATTTGTATTCCTAATTTTCCATCGCCGTGGACTTCCGCGGAATTGGCCCCCAACTCTAAACTTTTAACCATAAATTTCACATATTAATAACATATTAATATATTAACATATAATATTAATATATTAACATATAATATTAATATATTAACATATAATATTAAATATTTTAACATATATTAATTTATAGTAATTGAAATTTATATAATTATCATACGTTTATTATAGTAATATAATTATAGAAATGGATTCGGTTTAAAAATCTTTAATTAAATTAATTTCAATTATGATGCCTTTAAAATTTAGTATATAATGCAATTGTTAAATTAGTAACAATATTAATTATTTTAATGGACATTATTTCAATATAATTATTCATGGCATTAAAATCTAACATAATAATCATAAAAATAATGTAGTTGTATCATTTTTATTAGGAAAATGTTAATTAGCTATATTATAGGTAAAAAAGGTCTACATTTTAATTATTTCTATAAGATTGGATTTAAAAATATATCAAAACTAACATCATGAGCAACACTTACTCATCCATCTTTTTGGCTTATCTTATTTAATGGATCATAAGTATTATCATAAACATTCTTAAAAATAGTTTAAATAATTCATTTAAAAATTTATCAACTTTTTAATATTTTAATACATTAACTTTTTCCAAATCTAATTTAATAATTTTGTTATTTTAATGCTTTAAAATTATATGCAAAATTGAAACATATCTGCCTTTTTGTCCATCTCTCTTTTTCAAAGTGTAAAAAACGTTAAACAATAAGATTTTAAAATGGCTAATGTTTCCTAATATCATATGATAAGTATATTTCATATTTTATGTTTGATCTATTTCAATTTATATATTATTATTCAAATCTAACAAAAACAAATTAACCACATTTGAAACATATAAATTCAAGAAAAAAAACAACTTAATATTTATTCTGCGTACAAATTACATACCAAATTGCAATTCCTAGTTATTTTTTAAATATTTGAATGCCCATATAACAGTTCAAACCAAAAGCGCTTACGTTTGATTGATGGTCCCGTGTCGTAGACATTGATAGTCGGAAGACTGTTAAAGGCTGAAACTCGCCTACAGACCAATTTATTTGACCACTCTGTCAACCACGGTTCGTTTAATTATTCCCTTCTTTTTATGTGCCACTCACTACCACTTTATCCTGCCAACTCAACTCATGCAAATGGGCGTCAATTTCTTGGTGCAAATTTTTCTTTTGTTACTTTAACTGGTGCAATCATGTGTATAGGAAAATGTATCAATCTTAATACTTTTAAATGGAAAGTTATTTTTATTGAAACTAAAAATATTTGAAGTGGAATCAGTTAAAAGTAAACAACACACAGAATAGAAAACACAATTTGATATCGGTTAAGACTGCTGCAGTATTACACAATTTGATATTGGTTAATTCTGCTGCAATATGTTATATTATCTTATCTTGTATCCTGTACATTCAATAGTACGCCCCCACACATATATATATTCTTGAAATTTCTCATGCAACTTTTTGAAAAAATTAAAAGCAGATGAAACTACCGAAGGTAATTTGTGCAGACTGGATAAGCTCAAACATTAAATATAAGAAAAATAAATCACTACCATAATATAATATAAAATATACATTTAACATTTTTCTCATACAAAAGTCCGTTTTTCATCATCGTGAACAGAATGGAAATGAACATCAAAACAAATGTATTCTCCATGTATTCCTCGCCAAAATTAAGACATCAAATATTTATAATCTTCACCACAGACCATATACAGTATTACATTTGATCAGCTTCTTTATTTGTGGATCACCTTAAAACTCTAAAATCTCCATGAAAATGGAGAATCGGAGATACTTCATCCCCTAGACTGAACAAACGATTGAACCCTAATTTTCTTTGAAATCTTCCACAAAATATCAAACAATTAAAAACAACAAATGCCCCCGTTTTGACAGCTGAAAAGAAATGCAATAAAGGTTAAGACTATGTACAGAATTGAATGATTTGGATACGCCTCTTGAGATACTCCATTGCTGTGATGATGATGATGATTTGTACTACCAGGTGGAGGTGGTGGCGACTTCTTCTTTTTCTTGGTGTTCTTGTTCTTCCTTTTTATTACTGAAGGCACTCTCACCATTACCCCACTATATTCAGAAGAATATAGCAGTGAATCATTTTGAGACGACACAACTCCCTTGATGTGCTTTTCCAGAATGCTAATCTTACTCCTTCCTGTTGTTGTGTTAACGGACTGAGAGGTCACCAACAATGCCTCTGTGATCAACAGGATAATCAACACATATCTCATCATCAGAGAATTTTTCATGCTAACATGTGTTTGAGTGAACCCTTAAAATGCATTTCTTGACTCCTGACAACCTGTCTAACTCTGCGTTATCATACTCAGTTAACAAGTATTTAATAAAGAGGTTTCTTAAAACCTACGCCATCACACTTGTAGTAACTTTTTACCAATGCTGGGCCAAGTCTGTATCAGAGGATTTTTGGGACTGTGTGTGGGTAACATAATCTTTTTAAAGATAGCTACGGGGGTCGGTGAGACCGTCAAAACGGCAAAGTAAAACGCATATCTAAAGGCGGACACTTGTTCTTTTTCCAAACTCTTCTTTAATATTATGTGGTTTAGTTAGCTGCATAGCTACGTTGTCGGTAAGTTCTTTTTCCCACCTGGCTTTCCTTTTTCTTTTATAATAATAAAATAAAATATATTAGTAATTGCATTTTAGTATGCATTAGGTATCTCGAATTAATACTTATGTTATTGTGAATAAGATTAATTGATTGTTAATATTTTATTTTTAAATTATATAATATTTATGTAATTTATTTTAATATTATATAATTTCAATATTATAACATCAATATGAACCTAAATTAATTTAGTTGTAATATTCTAAAAAGGTCTCATAATTTAATAATTTATCTTTTCATTATAGTAAATGTATTAAATTATTTGAAAAGATTTTATTTGAATAAAATATTAGTAAAATATATAATAATTTATTATTTTAATGGTTAGAATAATAGCTATTAATGTAAAAAATGAATTGATTATCTAAATAATTAGATTTTAGATGTTATACATAAGATTTGAATAATATTAGTAAATATAAACTTATTAAGTTAGAACATAAATAAATAAATAAATCTATTTTGTAAAATATATTTGAATAAAATATTAGTAAAATAATATAATATATAGATTATATTTTATTTTAAAAGTATTTGAATAATATTATTAAATAATAAACTTATTAAATTAATAGTGAAGTAAATAAATAAATGCCAGCACAACAATGTTGTGTGACCGTCCGATCAGAGTGGAATGAACGGACGAGATTTTACCATGTCATAACATATTCTTTTAGTTTTTGCCCTCTTCGTACAATCATTTAAAGTGGTTGACAGGACTGACATATATCACTAGCCGTCCATAAACAATCAATAATTAATAAAATAAAATAATAATCAATATAATTCAAAAAATAAATTTTCGGCCTTTTCCATTATCCATTGCGAAGGAGACGTATCCTGCTCAATTCCGGACTCTCCATATCCCTTCCCTCTCTTTTTTGATGGAGGAGGAAGTTAATATTTCTTCAAGGAATGAACTCATGTCTCCTTTTAAGCCTTGTCTTTTGGCCTTCCTTGGGTCAAGAGATTGGAAGAGAACAACTCTTCCTATTTTTCCCGAAGGCTTCTTACTTCTCCTTTCTCTTTTCCGAAGGGGAGGGAAGACTTTCCTTTTCCCTTCGAAGTTAGGCATTATTGTTTTAAGGTTCATACGTCTCCTTTCCTCGTCCCATATTTTTGTTGGACTTTCGGGAAATCACCTCTCTTGGCACTTTCTTGAAGACTCACCAACCAAATGCCAATTTCTGATAGGGCTTGCCTTCACTCTTTTCTGAGCGTTCAACTTTTGAACGAAAGAGTTTAACTCTTTTTCATCTCTTTCTTTTGGATTTCAGAATCACACCTCATTGGCTTCTGATCTGAAACGCCACACTCTCTGGGCTCTTTGATCATTTGGCTTGTCAGAAATTGACGTCGGGCAGTGCGAAACCTAACTGTCTCTCTCGTTTAGATTTTGGAGTTTGCACCCTTTACCTTCTCTTTCCGAAGAGAGCATCGTCGATCTTCTTTTCCCGATGAAAGTTATTTTCTTTACTAAGTCCACATTTAAGAAATCACACATGTTCCCTGCGAAATCCGATGAGTGGACTCTCTGCGGCCTTCATTTCAACCTTTTTGTTGATAGAGTGCTTAGCGGGATTCACACTCCTAGACTGCAATTCCCGATTGGAATTCGTAGTCAAGGAGGACAATTCCTGAAATTCCACCACAGTTGCAGAAGGAATAATGTGAACGCAGTCGCAGTTCAAAGCACTTGAGGATGATGTGTTTGTGTGCTCTGGATCGAAGACAGGAACCACCTAGTTGAAATCTATCATTGCCAGCATTATGAGCGAAAGAAGGGGCGACGTATTGAAGGGAAAGAATGCCCATGACCTCATTTCCACCATAGAAAAATACTACAATCCACGAGCAATGCCAAATGCCCCTACTGTAATTGCAGATATGCCCTTGCCAAGGTTGTTCGGCACGGATCTCCCTTACTCTGCTCCTCCACCTCAAGTCACGTCTTTGGGCTGCCGAATCATTTATATCGCCCGAAATCCGAGGGACACTTTCGTTTCCCACTGGAAGTTCTTGTCACGGGGCTGGATTTAGCTCGTGCCCAGGACGAGTCATCTCCCTGAGAATCTCCAACACCGCGCGGCACTGGCCAACCGTACTTTGCAACCCCCACATCGGGTGAGCTGATTTCTTGTTTCCAGACTACGCCTCCCCTTCATCAAGCACCCTTCACTTGACTGCCACCTTAACATACACCCCAGCGGAATGGGAATGCATGCCGAACCCTTTCGGTTCATTACTCCTGGTGCCACTTGCACTCTGCCTCGAGCCCTAAAGCTCTACTCCTGTTCAACCCACGCTGAACCCCTCTCCTGGCCCCTCATTGTCTTCGCCTCCTGAATCCCCCATAAGATACGAGCTATCAACAACGGCCTTGTGAACCCAGACATCCGAGCCCACCTTGATCGCCACTGCGCCACTTCACTGATATACCGAAACCGCCATGGCTTCCCACGGTTCAACTATGCATACTCCCCGAGCACTGCACTGCGCCACCTTAGCACATCGAGACTCCATAAGACTCCCTTGCTGAACACTGTACCAATATAGAGTGACTAAGACCACTGAGTCCTCCCTGCTCCCTACGCATACTACCATAGCATACTCGGCACCCCTAGAGCACCTTAGAACATCTCAAGTCCTCCAGCCCATTCAGACACGCAATCAAGTCATACTCAAACCCTCTTTCACACCCTGTCACCTCATGTTGGGCTCCCTGATCCGACATGAACCCGAGAACACCAAACCAAACCCCTGAGACTTGCTAACCAACTTCGCTAGCTTGGAACCCACACACGGAACACTGACTGCTTCGATCTCTCGATCTCCATCTACATGACTTCGCTGGTGAACCTTGTTACTCATGCTCCAGGGCATTCAGACCAACTCCATGCACACATGCAATACCCGCTCCTTGGATTCATTACGTAATGCAGTCCTACTTGAGCCCCAGGCCCTCGGCTATACTGATCCACCCAATCTCTTAGACGCTGTACTGATTTTCCAACTCGGCTGTGTCACCATAACACGTCGCCTATGAATCATGCCGCACTGTTTCAGACTGACACCACAACACACTTCTTCGATCACCTACCCGGATGCTGCCTCATGACTTGTCTCACTAGGAGCACTATTCGGAACACCTTATTCCAACCGCCACACTGGACCTTACGGTCGTTGAGACACCTACTTCTCAATGCAACTTCATCCTTCCCGGTAATCAGGATGCACACCCCCGGTGACACCCCGCCGATCCACCATTCATGAATATCCAGCTCTGCCATACTTGCCCCCACATAACTCACCATGAGTTCCAACTCTCTTACTAGGACAACCCAATGCACCGGCGTCACCTGCATTCAGACTGAACAACCCACTGCATGTTTGCCTCCCACCTTGGGACTAGGTACTATACTTCCCCAACTTTCAGATCTCTGATGACTCCTTAGAAGCCATAACTGACATTGGCTCAGTTACTCCATTTCACTGAGATAGGGACCTCAAGCCTGCATCGCTACAAAACCCCGCCAACTAGTGACACGGTGGAGCTACTCTTCTTCGCTCCGATATCCATGATATCACCTCAAGCTGCGCCAGACAACTGGAGGGAAGGACTACTCTCCTTCGTCCTTCTTGAGGGAGGTCGACCCTTGAGCCGCCCTTGATGCACTCTGGCACTTGCCCTCCAAACCTACACCTCGGATCCGCATGACACGGTTCCTACCCCACAACTGTGCATAGGGAACACACGGCACAGCCCCAAGCATACACCTCAGATCCAGACCGATCAGGATCCTACACCACAACTGAGAACGTCCTGGACGCCCCACAGTCCCAAAGGATACACCTCGGATCTGTCCAAGACAGGATCCTACACCACAACTATGTGCGCCTTTGAACACAGCATAGCCCCAACGGATACTCCTCGGAAGATGCACTAGGCACCAACCTACGCCACAACTGAGAGCACCCAGCATGCTACTCAGTCCCATCACTTGAGTTTCATCTTGTGAATCGACAACCCCTTACATCCTCCCCCACTCTAAAACAGGCGTCGTCCTCGTCGCCGGACTTACCGACTAGAGACCCGCACTTCGTTACCTTAGAACCTGTCGAGGGGATCTGCAGATGCCTTGTGCACTGCACATCGACTGTACTCCTCACATTTACATTGTTGCACCTTTTCTGTCACCGTAACATACTTGATGCTGTCAGCATACCAAATACTGACCCACTGCATGAATCCACTCCATGTCTCACTCCAACTGAGCCTACCACACCAACTGGTAACCTGAGAACCGTATACCATATACTTATGTCTCCACTCAGCCTTCCTGTGTCATCCCACGACAACACCCCAAACTTCTGTCTTCCACCATCAACTGTCCAAGAACCATTCCCGACATCCACTGAAAGACAGGCCTGCCCCAACCCTGTTGTGCAAGCTCCCTGTTTTCCCAAGTTCACGCACGTCCAACTTTCGGCTTGTCGACTTCCTCCTGTGCCACTTCGTCTGCCTGCTGACTTGACCTGATGGCATGCACAATGCACCCATACTCATCTGCAACAACACAACCCAAAATGCACACAAACGCCCGTCTGCCGATTCACTTCCAGAACTTCTGTGCCTCCCTTAGTACTCACAACCTTCCTCAGACTATGTACCAGACACAATCCTACTCCAAACTGAATAAACAGCTCCCAATTTCATTTTCCTGAGTAGCCACGTCCAACCTTCGACTTCATCGGCTTCCATCACGTCACTCTGCTGAATTCTGACAGACACTCTAGCATGACTTGCACCCAACTCGCCGCCAGCAATTCGACCCAGAAATGAACAACAACATCCGCCCACCGATACACCTCCTGAACATTGTGACCACACCAGTACTTACTCTTCCATCCTCAGATCACAACTTGCATGACCCTACACCTCTGCACTACGCAGCCCAGTTTTACACCTCAGGTGACACACTTTGTACCACCCTACACCACACGATACCAAATCGCTCCAATGTTGCCGCTTCATGACACCGCTGCCTAGCCTGCCCATAGCTGCCAAACCAACCTGTCACTCCACCAGCTGATTACTCCTCGGACCTCCGCCATGAAGACCCTACGCCACACCATGTAAAATGGCCCAAACATTTTCCACATTGGACTTACCTTCTGCAAGCCCCAAACTTTGCTGCGTCATACAGCACAAGCCATTACTCCTCGAACCCACGCCTTACAAGTTCTACACCACACTGCTCCATGCAGCCCAATTATTTCACCTCAGACTTGTACCATACAAATCCTACACCTCACCACATCTCGTGGCCCCAAAAGATGTGCCTCGAATGATGTCCTGACAGAACTGATCAACTGCACTACACCTTATAGCGCCCTCATTCCTGAGATCCGATCAAAGTCACCGACAACATCCTACTACACCATACAGTCCATGTTGATTCTCCTCGGTTCCCATACCAAAATGAGTCCCTACTCCACACTGAAGATGACCAAAGTAGCCACCCGACAGCCCAATCCTTAAATTCTGCTCCACGCAGTCACTCGATTTCACCTCGGATAGTGTCCGCACCCCATCCTACACCCCACTGAGAATGACCAAGGTAGCCACCCTACAGCCCAAGTTGTTTCTCCTCAGAACTGCACCATACAGCTCCTACACCTCACTGCGCCTTGCAGCTCAACCACGCTTCGGTCTTATATGTCCCTGACACTGCCATCGTCACATTTGTAAGATAAGCTGGCGAACTGATGAACAACACACCTTGTGCTGCACCACATTCATTGTACAATCCACTGGCCTAGCGACTCCTTGCCGCATCTTGACACCACTGCCAAGTTCCACTGCTGAAACCAAATCCAACATTGTCGATATCAACCTCCCTGAAGCTGCATATCAATTTGACCACTTTCTGCACTAACCAACTATTGTAATTATTACTCTGATACCAACTGTCACGGGGCTGGATTTAGCTTGTGCCCAGGACGAGTCATCTCCCTGAGAATCTCCAACACCGCGCGGCACTGGCCAACCGTACTTTGCAACCCCCACATCGGGTGAGCTGATTTCTTGTTTCTAGACTACGCCTCCCCTTCATCAAGCACCCTTCACTTGACTGCCACCTTAACATACACCCCAGCGGAATGGGAATGCATGCCGAACCCTTTCGGTTCATTACTCCTGGTGCCACTTGCACTCTGCCTCGAGCCCTAAAGCTCTACTCCTGTTCAACCCACGCTGAACCCCTCTCCTGGCCCCTCATTGTCTTCACCTCCCGAATCCCCCATAAGATACGAGCTATCAACAACGGCCTTGTGAACCCAAACATCCGAGCCCACCTTGATCGCCACTGCGCCACTTCACTGATATACCGAAACCGCCATGGCTTCCCACGGTTCAACTATGCATACTCCCCGAGCACTGCACTGCGCCACCTTAGCACATCGAGACTCCATAAGACTCCCTTGCTGAACACTGTACCAATATAGAGTGACTAAGACCACTGAGTCCTCCCTGCTCCCTACGCATACTACCATAGCATACTCGGCACCCCTAGAGCACCTTAGAACATCTCAAGTCCTCCAGCCCATTCAGGCACGCAATCAAGTCATACTCAAACCCTCTTTCACACCCTGTCGCCTCATGTTGGGCTCCTTGATCCGACATGAACCCGAGAACACCAAACCAAAACCCTGAGACTTGCTAACCAACTTCGCTAGCTTGGAACCCACACACGGAACACTGACTGCTTCGATCTCTCGATCTCCATCTACATGACTTCGCTGGTGAACCTTGTTACTCATGCCCCAGGGCATTCAGACCAACTCCATGCACACATGCAATACCCGCTCCTTGGATTCATTACGTAATGCAGTCCTACTTGAGCCCCAGGCCCTCGGCTATACTGATCCACCCAATCTCTTAGACGCTGTACTGATTTTCCAACTCGGCTGTGTCACCATAACACGTCGCCTATGAATCATGCCGCACTGTTTCAGACTGACACCACAACACACTTCTTCGATCACCTACCCGGATGCTGCCTCATGACTTGTCTCACTAGGAGCACTATTCGGAACACCTTATTCCAACCACCACACTGGACCTTACGGTCGTTGAGACACCTACTTCTCAATGCAACTTCATCCTTCCCGGTAATCAGGATGCACACCCCCGGTGACACCCCACCGATCCACCATTCATGAATATCCAGCTCTACCATACTTGCCCCCACATAACTCACCATGAGTTCCAACTCTCTTACTAGGACAACCCAATGCACCGGCGTCACCTGCATTCAGACTGAACAACCCACTGCATGTTTGCCTCCCACCTTGGGACTAGGTACTATACTTCCCTAACTTTCAGATCTCTGATGACTCCTTAGAAGCCATAACTGACATTGGCTCAGTTACTCCATTTCACTGAGATAGGGACCTCGAGCCTGCATCGCTACAAAACCCCGCCAACTAGTGACACGGTGGAGCTACTCTTCTTCGCTCCGATATCCATGATATCACCTCAAGCTGCGCCAGACAACTGGAGGGAAGGACTACTCTCCTTCGTCCTTCTTGAGGGAGGTCGACCCTTGAGCCGCCCTTGATGCACTCTGGCACTTGCCCTCCAAACCTACACCTCGGATCCGCATGACACGGTTCCTACCCCACAACTGTGCATAGGGAACACACGGCACAGCCCCAAGCATACACCTCAGATCCAGACCGATCAGGATCCTACACCACAACTGAGAACGTCCTGGACGCCCCACAGTCCCAAAGGATACACCTCGGATCTGTCCAAGACAGGATCCTACACCACAACTATGTGCGCCTTTGAACACAGCATAGCCCCAACGGATACTCCTCGGAAGATGCACTAGGCACCAACCTACGCCACAACTGAGAGCACCCAGCATGCTACTCAGTCCCATCACTTGAGTTTCATCTTGTGAATCGACAACCCCTTACAGTTCTTGCTTGCATTGCAAGCTCTCTCAAATGCTGAAACGACATCGCCAGTTTCCAACGAAAGTACTTTGCATGTCCAAGGAAGTACTTTGTGTGTCTCGTAAACCGTAGAGCTAACCCCAATTGATCGGGAGTTAATAAATTTTGGTTTTTCAAAATGTAGTCACGTTCACACTGCTAAAATTTTACAAATTTGGGTTTTTTTGAAGTGGTGCAAACTATTCCGATCAATTCAATCATCTTGCATGCGTACTGCATGCTAGACGACCGTCGATCGGGTTCACCTAGGTGGACGCGTTTCATACAGAACCCCTTCAGGGTAATTATATAAAATCTAAAGAAATAAAAATATATATATAAAGAATATGGTATTTCACTTAATCTCACATTAAACGATATTAAGCGTAGTAAGCAATCATAAAACATCAATCTTGGACAACGATAATAATTTTATAAATAGGCTACAGAAGTATTCCGTATGCAGAATAAAAAGATAATTAGAACTTCAATAAATAGTTTAATATCTTAATTTTTTTCTTTTGGAAAAGCATTATAGAATTAAAAACAACAGCGCGGTGCAAGTCGTACTAATTTATTTAGAATAGACATATTTATTGAGAATATAAAACAGGGCCAAATTTGAGGGGCCCAATTGCATGTTCAGAAGCCGAAAGCAATGAAAAGAAATGAGGTGTAGAAGAAAAACAGAAACATAGCCCTCAGAGATGTACTAGTTACCAAAAAAAAAAACTCTTACTTGTATTCACATAATAACAATGATAATAACCTGAACTGTGAGAAGACCCTCTCCCGCTTCTGTACGGAGATGCACGCGAGGAAGAGGAAGAAGTTGACTAGGCCACCTTTGAAACATTTGAGAATTTAATCCTTTCACATACGGTGATGTTCTCATTGTTGGATTTGTCACATATTACTCCTGTTCTGGGATTTCGAATAGCTTCACAAAAACTGCAGTGAGAGTAAGCATTGTTCAACAATAACAAACTGCATTGCATCAAAAACTTTCGTGGTTGCCATATCCGTTAATTTAGTGGGAGGGGAAAGTTAATTTATAATCATATTTCTATTATTACAACAATATAATAATAAATTTATAAAATAATAAAATAATAACCAAACAAAAAAAAATATAAAATTATTTTTTTAACATAGTTTTTATAATTTTTTAAAGGAAATTATAAAATATTAAAAATAAGGAATTTTTTTTAAAAAAAAACGTAGTTTTATAATCTTTGAAAAAAAATTATTAATTTTTTCAAAGGAATAAAGTGGGTTTTTTTTGTTAAATTTAGTGGTGGTTGTTTACTTTATCTTTGTTGCTTTGAAGGCAAAGTAAGTGTTTAAAGATTGTAGAATTGTGAATTGCAAGAGTGTGTATTGCAAATTGTGATAGTAGTAGTTGTCATCGTCACCCCTTTCATTTTAAGTTTCAAGTAAAAAATTAATTAGTAATTCATTTTAAATATAATAAATATTTAGGAATGCAAAAGTAAACAAATTACCAATATCCTAATTATACAAAGAATAGAAAATTGCACTAGCTATTGGTTGGATGAGACATTAGCGGGAGATGTGGTGATTTGAAAACTTGTTTTAAGTTTGGTGGAGACATAATAATTTAATTGCTCTTTTGGAACCGTTCAATGTTTAAAAACATTTTAAAAACATTTTTGAAGAAAGAGTAAGAATCGAACAAGAATTAATTGAGTTAAATGAAAAAGTGATTAAGTTTGGAATGTTCAAAGAGGATTTTGGTAAAGAGAAAAAGCTTACTAAAGAATTAAGAGAAGTGCTTGCAAGAGAGGAGTTTTATTAGAGAGATAAATCGAGAGAATCTTGGTTGAAAGCGGGGATTCTAATACCAAATTTTTCCACTCTTCATCATGTGATAGGAGAATCATAAATAAAATTGATAATATAACTAGAATGGATGGCAGTCAGGCTTTAGCAATACAAGAGGTTGGAAATGAGGCTATTGCTTTCATTATAGGTAATGATATATGGAGAGCGGTGGAGGATTTTCACATCCATAAGAGGTATGTTAAATGATATTAATAATATTGTTATGGCATTTGATTCCTAAAATATAGATTTGCTTGACCATTAATGATTATAGGCCAATATCATTATGCAACATAATTTCTAAGATTGTTTCTAAGGTATTAGAAAATAGATTAAACTTGGTTTTCAGCAAGATTATTTCAGTAGAAAAAAATGGGTTCACTCTAGGAAGGAATATAACGGAACACATAATTCTAACAAATAAAGTGAAACACTTAAAATTAAGTGAATTACATTATCATACCAAACTGTTCTCTCTCAACTCCTTCAAATTAAGTGTCTAAATTTTTATAATGATATTGTTGGGATTGGCTAAGTGAAATACTTAATTTGAAGGAAAAATTTAATGATATTGTTGGGATTGGCTTAGTGAAACACTTAATTTGAAGGAGTGAGAGAGAGCTGGTAAAATTTTTGCAGAGTTGACCAATAATATATAAAACATCCTTGTGGGACATGATATGAATTATATCTTCATTAGTGTTAATATGGAATATATTGAAAGAACATAATAAAACGATATTAAAAGAGAAGCATATGTCACCAAAAAACTTGGTGGATAAAATTAGAAACAAAATTGTGTAAGTGGCTAACACTTACACAAATTCAAAGAAGAGACTAGATTTTCTAGTTTGGATGAGTGGATTCAAAAATGGTAGAAAGATCTTTTCAAACTATTGGTCATTTTTTATCAAAAAGTGGAACTGTTTTCTCTATTTTTCAAACATCATCCCAATTGAATCTTTTTAAAACCAATAATAAGAATTGTAGTATTGAAAGTCTAGTTTCTAAATTTGTAATTTTTATTAACCTAAATTTGACCTAAAAATATATAAGATTGATTAGCATATTTTTTAATATTTTTTTAATATATTTTTTTGCTATTTTTTAATTGGTCATGATTTTTGTTTTGAAAGCCCCTCATGAACAACAAACACAAATTGACCTAAACTCATCATTTTTCAAATTTTTACCTTTTTCAAAATGTGAAAAATTTAAAGTTATTATAAAATTAAGATAACCTATTATTTTGTGCTTAAGTACCTGTTTTGTTAGAAATTATTTAAAAAATACAAAAATCAATCCAACTAAACCAAGATTTTATATTTTTAATTTACCCAATCATATCTATAATGAGTTTTAATTATATGAGAAAATTCTTAAAAAAACATCTTCCTTTTACCCGATTACTAAGAGAGAACTTGGTCTAGCAAGAGATGGATGTATAATTTGATATTGGAGAGCTAGTTGTGTTTGGGTTGCTTCCAAACAGATGAGATTGGCTCCAAATAATGAAGTTATATAAATTTGAAGCATTGCTCGTACGATTGAAACTATGCAAAGAGAATAATATTGGGGTACTTGACATCGAAGAAGACTCGCATATCTGTGTATAGGAAATTGTTCATGGAGAAACCCCTAATTAAAATATGTGCAATTGGATAAGATAGCCATAAAATCGTTGGAAGAATTTGGTAGTTATACTATCTCCCACATATATTAGGAAGCTAATCGCCTAGCAAATTTCAAAGAAAATATTGGAGTCACTTACAAGAAAGATATAGTTAGTGGATTAGATGTATCCATGTGGCCTCTTCAAGAGTTACTTAACAAAGAAAGTAAAGAAGTGATTTGATGGAGGGATACCCACTAATGGACATATCCCTATAGGAAGGTTTGGTTGATTGTTTTTTCTTTGAAATTGTAGTGAACTGCATTTTGATTGTCTCGTTAATCTTATGGACATGATAAAATAATATAAATCATGTGAGAAACATGGAAAGACTAAAGGAACAATCATAGGAACACACATTTTCTTATATAAGAAATATATGTATGGGAGATTTGTTGTGGTTTGTTTAATTCTTACTTCCATATTGTGCAAGACATGCAGAGTAAATGTAACCTTTAATCTTTATGTAATTTTCTTTTTGCAATAATATAGGGAGGTATCTCTATTAATTAACATTTATCTAAAACAATCAAATTTCCTATCGGTCTACAACTTCCCGCCCAAGGTTTTTTGATTTTGCAGGTTCCCGCCCAAGACTTTAGATTTTGCAGGTCCCATGCCTGCCTCCTCTGGGGGTGGTGTGGCCCCCATGGTTGACTTGCCTGAGGACCCTATTGCCTCCAAGGTGTCCCTCGTAACTCCCTCTGGCACGACTCCTGTGCCTGAGTCATTGCAGGAATCTCTAAAAGTGGCTTCCCCCACTGTACAAATGCCTAACTGGGTTGGGGCTCTTGTCAGAGATGCACATCAACCACTGGAGTCACTCCTTGTTGATTTTGTCCTCACCAATAGCGGGGCTGAGCTCTCACTCCCGGACTCTGTTGTCAACATGGCTCTGGTGGGGAGGTTCTTCAACTTCTGACCCACTATCGAGATGGTGAGGAAGTGGATTTCTTCTTAGTGGAAGATCAAGGGCTCTGTGTTGACTTCTGCTATGCCGGGGGGCTTGTTTCTGTTCAAGTTCACATCCCTAGAAGACTTGTCTTCTATCTTGTCGGGCTCATGGGTCTATGGGAAACACTTCCTGATCCTCGCTAAATGGAAACCTGGATTCAATCCTGATACAGACCTATCTAGATCAACCCCTGTCTGGGTTTGCCTCCCATGTCTCCCTCTTGAATATTGGGATGAGAAAGTTTTTCAATGGATTGGTGACTCTTTCGGCTCTTTCATCACTACAGATCAGGTGACTCGTTCCAAATCTAGGCTTGTTTTTGCTAGATTTTGTGTGAATGTTACTCTGAATAAAACTCTCCCAAATTTTGTCACTCTGAAGTCCAAACTGGGTAAATCGACACAAGCTATTGTTTACGAGAATGCTTCCTTATTTTGCCAAAACTGTGATCGCAGGGGGCATTCGAGTAACAACTACAAGCTCTCTAAGTAGGTTGCTGGTGAGGATAAGGGCAAAGGGAAAGCGTGTGCTTCCCCACCTCAAATGCAAGTTGATGCTATGGAACACCCCGATCTGGATGTGGGAATAGCTACCCCTGCCATTACCAAGGCCACTTCTCTTGATGTGGTGGCTCCCCTGGCCTCTGTTGGCACCACCCCGGTGGTAGGTGAGTCTGTCCCCCTGCAGTTGGAGGTGGAGAATGGTGGTGGCTTGGAGTTTCTCCTGGGCTCCCAGGAAAATGCTATGGTGACTTCGATCCCCTCTACACCCCCCTCTGTGATGGGGTCACCTCTCCCATCAGAGACTGAACAACCAACCATTGTGGTGGTGCTGGAATTGATACCTCAAAAGTCGGATGCTCCCCCGGCATCGGATACAGAGCACTCATTCAGCTCTGTTGATGATCTGGATGATGAGGAGGGAGAATGGAAAACTCAGAGGAAGAAAACCAAGCCTAAGAAGGCAGATGTGGGTGGTGACACTCCAAGAGGAAGGCCATCTAATTGGGTAAGGAGATTGAGAGGATCCACAAGAGACATTGCAATGGGTAAGAAACAAACCCTGAAACTAAGTTTTAAGGGTAAAAAATGATTTTCCTTTCTTGGAATGTAAGGGGCCTGATAGCTCCCTAAAACAAAATGTTGTTCAACATTACATTTTTGATCATAAACTTGATGTTCTTCTATTGCAAGAAGTTAAGATTTCTGTTAGTAACTTTGAAAGGATGGCACCTAAGTTATGGCCGGGTGTTTCTTTTCTTTACTCCGAAGCTTTGTGTGCCTCGGGGGGTATTGCCACACTTTGGAATCCCAATAGAATCAACGGTAGATTGCTGGAGTTGACCCCAAATTTTCTTGCTGTCACTTTTAATAAGGCCGGGCTGGACTGGATAACCTTTAACATTTATGCTCCTAACACACGCCCTAGTAGGATTATGCTTTGGAATGAGCTTAGTAGCCGGCTGGCACAATATAGCTCGAGGAACTTTATGCTGGCTGGAGACTTCAATACCCCCCTCTACCCCTCAGAGAAATGTGGTGGGCTTGTTGATTACTCTGATAGTATGTCAAAATTGGCTGATTTTATTTTGGTTAATGGCCTCTTGGATATTGACTTGGCTAGAAATCCCTTCACCCAGTCCAACAACAGAAAAGGCAACCACTTTATTCAGGTGAGACTTGATCATGTCCTGACTTCGGCCTCCTGGGATCTTTACCTAAATTCCTCCCTAACTTCCCTACCCAGAACCACCTCAGACCAAAACCCCCTCCTTCTTCGTTGGTTTGATCAACCTAAGGCCTACCCGACCCCCTTCAGGTTTGAAATCATGTGGTGCTCTCACCCTTCTTTTAGGGATCAAGTTAAACTCTGGTGGAGCACAAAAATTACAGGCACAACCATGTTCAGAGTTGCTCAAAAGCTTGAAATAATTAGAAGGGAGGTCAAAGGCTAGAGCAAGCACAATTTTGGTGACTTCCACAAAGAGAAATGTGAACTCTCTGGTACCCTTAATTCCCTTCAAGCCAAATTGGCTACTGGATATTTCTCTCCCCAGACACAGAAGGATGAAGAAGTAACTAGACACAAGTGGTAGGAGATGCTAAAAAAGGAAGAAATTTACTGGAAGCAAAGGTCCAGGATCCAATGGCTCACTGAAGGAGATAGAAATATGGCTTTCTTTCATAGATCAGCCAGTATCCACAAGAAAAGGAATACAATTACTTCTTTAGTGGATGAAGGGGGTACTATAGTCAAGGATAAGGAAAAGATTAACCAGGTGGCCATCAACTACTTTGAGGAGTTATTCTCAAAGAGGGGTCTGATATGCCCAGACAATATTCAAAATCAACTCCTAGAGAATGTCCCTTGTGCTGTCACTTCAGATGACAATGAAAGAATTACAGGAATGGTCTCAGATGAAGAGGTTAAGAGTGTTGTTTTTGCTATGGGCAGGTACAAAGCCCCTGGCCCTGATGGGTTTCCCCCGGCCTTCTTTCAGGATTTTTGGGACATTGTCAGTTCTGATGTAATCTGCGTTGCCAGGGATTTCTTTAGAACAAGACGTCTTCTCCGATAGCATAACCAAACCTACATTGCCTTCATTCCCAAACTTGACAATCCTTCTTCTATGTTGGATTTCTGACCTATAAGCCTCTGCAATACCTTCTACAAAATTCTTACCAAGATTTTTATTGGTAGGATAAAGCCTTTGCTGGAGAAGTTAATTTGTCCCACTCAAAAGAGATTTGTCCCGGGAAGGAAAATTTTGGATGCAGCTATTGCTACCCATGAGATCATTCATTCTATGGACAGGAGCAAGATTCCAGGTATGGCCTTGAAATTGGATATTTCTAAAGCTTATGACAAGGTCAATTGGTCTTTTTTGATCAAAATTCTTAGAAAAATGGGGTTCAAGGACAAAACTATCCAAATCATCAAGGAATGTACCCAAATGGTGTGCTTCTCTATCTTGGTTAATGGCTCCTTGGGGAGCTTCTTCACCCTAGAAAAAGGTCTCAGACAGGGAGACCCCCTCTCACCTTATCTTTTTATTATGGTTGCTGATATTCTTGGCAGGAATCTTTGTATGCTATCGGAAAGAGGGTTAATTAAGGGGGTTAAACCAGCTTCTACTAGCCCCAAGGTGGTGCTGGAACAATTTGTGGATGATACCTTCCTGTTTGGGTTTTCTTCGGTGATTGAGGCAAGGTATTGGAAGCAAATTCTGGAGTGCTACGCTTGGGCTTCTGGTCAATGCATTAACTATCAAAAGAGTTGTCTATTATTCTTCAATACGCCTCTAGAGAATCAAAATAAAGTGCTTCAAATCCTTGGATGCCTCTCTGCTTCTCTTCCTTCGACCTACCTGGGTCTTCCACTCACTGTCAAAGAGGTCGCTCAGAATTTCTAGAATTCTATTCTTGAAAGGACTTAGAAAAAGCTTGCAGGTTGGAAAGGGAAAATGTTGAGCAATGCTGGAAAACTTCAGTTGGTGGCGGCTACCCTTCAAGGTGTCCCTGTCTATTTCCTATCACTCTTAAAGATCAAGAGCAGCATGGCTGATAAGTTGGAAAGGATCTAGAGGACCTTCCTATGGATAGGATCAGAGGAGAAAAAGAGGTTGTCTCTTGTGAATTGGGACACAGTTTGCCTTCTGAAACATCTTGGTGGTTTGGGGTTAAGAAAAATCAACTACATGAATAAGGCTCTATCGACCAAGATTTCTTGGAAGCTCATTGAGGGAAAGGTTGAATGGTGTAAAATAATGGAAGCCAAATATCTCCAGGGCCTCCCGTTTAATAGGAAGCTCCAAGATATTGACCTTCCTACTAGTTCCAAACTATGGAAGAACATCTGCAATTGTAGGAACATCATTGCCAAGGGGGCTTTCTAGCAGGTCGATAATGGGAGGTCTACTGGGTTTTGGAAGGATCACTGGATACTAAACCTCCCCAATCTCAAATGTAAATTCAAACCTCTCATTAAGCACCTTAGACTTATTCTTGGCAATAGAGTCTCTAATTATATGACCAATAGAGAGTGGAAGGACATACAAACATGGCTGCTGGATAGACAGGATTTGAAACAAATGGGGAAGGAGCTCATGGAGAACCTTAACATCAGAATTTTGGACCATGAGGATACTATCCTATGGGCCTTCACCCAAATGGGGAGGTTCTCTATCAAATATGCTCACAATCTGTTATTAAAGGAAAATGGTAACTTAGAGGATTGGAAGAAGATCTGGATCCCTCAACTCACACCGAAAATTAACTTTTTCTGGTGGACTCTCATGCATGGAATAGTTCTAACTCAAGACAACCTAGTTAAAAGGGGCTTCTCCATGGCAAATAGATGTGTTCTTTGCTTGAGAGAGGAAGAAACAATAAATCATTTGTTTATACACTGTGAATATGCTAGTAATATATGGCATGAAGTCATTTGCAAACTAGGGGTCCAATGGGTCTTCAGTAGGGAGGTTCACCAATTCAACTTTTGGAATTCTCCCTCTAAACATTCGCTGCTCCAACTGCTCTGGCGGCTGATCCCCCCACATGTCTATTGGATGATCTAGAAGGAAAGGAACAACCGGATCTTCAGAGATGAGTGTACCCCTGCTGGAACTTGCTTCCAGCTTGGTACTAGATTGCTTTGTGAGAATACTCAGGTGGCCAACTGGAAGCTCCCCTCTGCACCCCCCAAGGCTTGGGAGGTTAAAATTGCTGATAATTGGAATAGCCTACAAGGGTTCTCCTAGTTCGATGACACTAAGAAAGTTGCCCAGAAAGCCACTAGATGGCTGGCTCCTGCCAAGGGGTGGATCAAATTAAATTTCGATGGTGCTGCTAATGCTAAGGGCCAAGGTGGAGGAGGGATCCTTCGTGACCACAATGGCAATTGCGTAGCTACTTATGCTGGACCTATTTTTAACGGCACTATGACTCAAGCTAAGATTATGGCTCTGTTATGGGGAATCCACATCACTATGAGTTTGAATATAAGACATATGGCTATTGAAGGGGATTCCAAAATTGTAATCTAGGCTGTTAAAGGGGGGACTAGCGTCGGATGGAGAGCTAACCCCATCCTGCTGGAAATAAAAATGCTTCTAAATAACCTTCAGCATTTCACTATCGAACACACATACAGAGAAGGGAACCAGGCCGCCGATTCTTTGGCTGTGATGGGCCTACATCAGCAAAGACTCACCACTTGGAATGAGGTGTTAGAATTTCCCTTGATGACTCAGCATATCATCGAGGAGGAGAAGAATTTGAATGTTGCGACACGTTATCATGATTAATTCAAACTTGTGTTGGATCACGTGCCCATGTGTCTGTAAGATTTTGGGGAATTATAAAAGGTGGTTTCTTCACCCCATAAATTTTGATAATCACCTCCCATATGTGCAAGGTAATGGCGAAATGACTCAGGCTACCTACTTGGAAATTTTAAACAATGGGTGTATCCTTCGCATTATTTCCATTAATAACACCTGCAGATCCGCTAGATTGGTTGGTACGGTGCGCACCTCCTGAAGACTTTCTCAAAGAAAATGCTACATTAAAAGGTTTCAGGGAAAGTTTTGCCATTTTATGTGGTCTACTAAAAATTACTACCCTACTCGGCTCTCTGGTTTTTCTACTCCTCCGACGCTGGCTGATCCTGAATCTGAAATGGGGGGCAATACTTTGCGTATTGAACCTGATAAGATTGATGAAGCCTTTTCCAGTGATGCGCTTGTCACTCACTACTGTAAAGAGGGCGGGATTTGGGGGTTTATGGAGGACATGATGAGAGGATCTTGAAGCAGTTTGTCGCCACTTGGAATAATCATATGGTCTTAGTGGGAGGCCTTCATTTCCATCTGAATGAGGAAGTTATTGTGAAAGCGACTGGTCTCCCCATGACTGGTAGAAAATACAAGAAGAGGAGCAGGACCTCAGATCCCACCAGCCTCAATCAATTTTTTTGGGAGGGGGAACAACCTATGAAAAAGCAAGGAGGGTTCAACAAAGAGGAGCTCCCCGACTTCTGGCCTAAAATCTATCTGATTATTATGAAATACTTTACTCTGGAGGGTGAGTTTACTATTTACTGCTACTATCACCTGCCATTTTTTAACCATATTAGGAATAAAGATTTGATGTCTATTCCTTTTTATCTACTTCATTCTATTGAAAGTAATATTGCTGATATTAAGGAGAATCCGGACAAGCCCACCCCCATTTTCCACCAGGGGCTCCTCCTCCACCTCTTCCAATTCCACAAAGCCCTCTGTCCTGCCCCCCAACCCCCTATTATCCAAGAAATCAGCCAAAATGTGCCTCTGGTTGAAGCTGCTAAACCCGCCCAATCCTCTCAATCCCTTCAATTTGTTCAGACTTCTGAGACTGATATGGTCAGAGGAAAAATACAAAAGAAGACCCATAAGAAGCGGACTGACCATGAGGACTCCTATATATCTGACTCTATTGACCTCAAAATTGATTCTGAAAGTACCCCCATAACTAACCCCAAGAAGAAAGATTTGGAGGGCCTGGGTTATATTGAGGTGGACCTTAGTGGCACTGGGTGTAGACGCTCTAGCAGGATTGCTAAGGAGAAATGCAAGTCCAGACTTAAGAAGGATGCTACCCATGAAGCCTCTGAAAAAGATTCCCCGTCCCATGAGTCCCTCAATGACTCTTCTGATCATTTGACTAGCCCCCACAGAGGCAACCCCCACCCCCATTCCAGTCCCTACCATACTCAGAATCTCTCCATCAACCCCACCCCACCTCCAAGCCCCACCCAGGAACCACATAATCGTGAGGATGATCCCAATGTTGACAGAGCCCCCTCTGAGGTGACTAATTTCAAAGGCATCCTCAAGAAATTTTTTTTGGAGATGGATAGTGACATCGATGACCTTAGGAGGAAGGTCCAGAGGCTTGAAGACCACTGCAAGCTGACCAACAAATTTTCCCTCAAAATCATGAGGAATTTGGCCACTACTTTGTGTCTTGTGCAGGAGAAGCTTGAGGAGGAGTGCTATCGGAGGACGAAGACAACAAGGATTGCTTCCAATTTTTGTTGGAAGAGTGGTCAAATACACTGCTATCTAAGCAGCTAGGGGGTAAACGTAGTTAATTATGGGGGTCTTTATTTTTCTCAATTACTAGTTGGAATCCCTCGGTGTTGTTTTTGGGGGTTTTGTCAATTGCTACTATTTTAAGACTAGCTTGGTGTGGCTCTAGTTTACTTACAATCTGAACACTATTAGCTGTAGGTCTGATTTTGTTTTTTGGCTTGCTAGCATCGTGATTTTTTGTTTTTGATAGGGGAAAGTATGTTTAGAGTCAAGGCTTCAATGCTTCAATGCTGTAATGCTTATTTGTGGAACTCTCTTTCGGCTAGTGCCATTAACATGTTGTTAATGTGCCTCTAGTCTTTGTTATGGGCCAACACCCTCTTTCTACTTTTATCTATCAAAAACATTTATCTAATAAATAACTATAAAAATATGTATATTACATATTACTATTATAAATTAGTAATATATGTAAAAATCTTAAATTTACTAAGTATGTTTCTAAAATTCATAATTTTATTTAAAAAGAATTCTAGATATATATGAATATATAAAAAAACACAATCTAAAAACATATATTACATACTATATCAAATGATGATCACCTAATAATTATTAATAATAACAAATTTCTAAATTCAGATTTTAATATTTTAAAATTTAAAACATTCATATCTTACCATTTTAAAATATAATTTTTTATTTTATTATAAATAGTATAAAATGACATATATTTATATTGTAAAGTAAAATACTATATTGCCTATAATATATTTTACATTTTATTAATAATTTAAAGTGTGATATTTTTTTGGTATTATAAATATACAGCACACCAATCCATATAGTCCAATAAATTTTCAAGCTATTGTATGGAATCCAAAACTAAAAAAATGGCCATTGTAACCATCAAATTCCAATCCTGACTACGAGGATTGTACTTATTTTTTCTAAGCAATAGGAATACATATACCTTGGTTGTGGATGTTTTATGATGTTTTATTAAGGTTTTACCATTTAAATCAACATCTTTTGTGATATTAGATGTTATTCTAGTTTTCTCTCCATGTTATTTCTTTGCAACTTTTTTTTTTTTGTGCTTTGTAGGTGTTGGTGGTGGGTAGCTTTGGAATTTTTGTTTGGGCGTCTCTTTTTTTCCTCCTTGCTAGTTTTAGGGTAGCTACTTTTCTAGGTGGTGGCCCTATTTCTTGTTGTTTCTAAGTAGTTTATTGTAGTTTTCAAGGGCTTGTCTTGGCCTCTCTATTTTTGTTTAGGGTTTTTTTTTGTTGTGTTTACATCTTTTCTGGGCCTTAGTGGAGCCTAGTGCCTTTTCTATTTGTCCCTCTTTTGGGATCTTTCTATTTTAGTATGGTTTTTCCCCTACGAGGTTTCTATGGAGGTGGAGCCTGCTTCTATTGAGTTGGGATTTCCTATTGTGGTTGTGGAGTAGGTTTAGCACTTTTTTTTTGTTGGAAAGAGACACTACATAGATTATTTGGTGTTGTCATTGATGGTAATTAGATTCAATTTACCCATCCACATTCGAGTAGGAAGGTCCACAGTAATTCAGAATGCAAATATATCTAAGTTTGGGAATGAAGAAAATGATGTTTTACTAGCATAGTGTATTTGGTCTAGTGTACTCTTCCAGGTTCATATCTTTTGTTGTGGATGTAGTGGAGGTATTATGGATACTTGGAGATGCTTATTATATATTTTGGAGATCATGTGTAACATGGTGTGGAAGTTAGATGGATCTATGTATCAATATTATGCATTTACTAGTTGGAAAGTCAACTTATATAGTAAATTCATTTTGCAGATTTTGTAAATAATTTTTGGTGATAAATCTTATGTTGAAATGGTGGAGCTAACAAATATAGAGATATTTTCATGATTATTTCAAGGTTGAAATTGATATTTAAATTTTGAATTTGATAATTTTTGTCAATGCATTTTGCAATTCCCTAGAACAATTTTGAGCCAAGATAGAGCACATTTTAAGTTCTGGTTGTGCACCTATAAGATAGATTTTTTATGGTTTAAAAAGGAATTTGACGCATGTGAGAAGTGATAGAAGGTTTTTTGTGGAGGACTTGATGCGAGGAATTGATATCTAAGCTTTTGATAAGTGAAGAAAATCACATAGTGAAGTCAAAGATAAAGTGTATCCAATAAGACTTGTCTGCTTATGTGAAACTGTAATTAGGCATTAGTGGATGATATTCAATAGTTCATAGCTTCTAATGATCATTGTAGTGATCTTGTAAGGTAATGAGACTTTCACAGGGTTGTATCCCTTTCGTAAATAAGCAACGATCTCTAGGAATTGAGCATAAGTGCATGTGCATTCTCTTTGAGTGTAAGAAAATATTTTTGTAGATTATTATCTTGTGGGTTCCATCCCCGCCATTGTTTTTCCCTTTATAGGGTTTCCACGATAAAGCTACTTGTTTTATGGTGTTCTGGTTATTTTCTTTATGTTCATGTATGTTACTTTTTATGTTTATGTGTTAAGTAGTTTATTGATTTGAATACTGAAGTTAAAATTTTTTGAACATTAATTGAGCTGCTTATAAGTGTTTCCTTATTCTAGATATTAGTATCAGAGATTGGTCCCTTAAAGAAAACCTAACAACTTGAGTTTGATCCATGAAGCAAGGATGGATTCAGATTTGCATGACCAACTCATGGTTGCATTGGATGATCTTGATATTTCTAAAGATAAGTTTAAATGATTCCAAAGGAGCCTTAGAGAAGATAAAATATTCATCAAGTCATTGAAAGCACAATTAAAACAAGCCAAGATGAAGAGAAGGGTGATTTGTGAGCATTTAAAGAAAAAGTATAGCAAGAGCTCAGATAATGAACAGTTGAGTTAAGACTTGAAGTAGAAGATTGAAAATGTGAGGAAATTAAGAAATAAAAATGAATCATGAAGCATGAGATGGAGTCTATAGTGATGAGGATGTCCAAGGAGAATGAGGATATGAAGAACAATGAAGAAAATATAAGTTAGTCCTTAAAGGAAAGATCTAATGATTGCAATATACTTGTTGTTAATTTGTAGGCGTACAAGGATATAGAGGAAGACCTAAGAGAACTTGTGATTGATAATGACGATAAGGAGATGTTCATTA
The DNA here is from genome assembly GCA_027943335.1 of Chamaecyparis obtusa. NCBI lineage: Eukaryota > Viridiplantae > Streptophyta > Pinopsida > Cupressales > Cupressaceae > Chamaecyparis > Chamaecyparis obtusa. The sequence goes on from BSBK01007617.1 coordinate 763,074, forward strand.
TAAATAGTCCAAAACTTGATTCATTTCTTCAAAATTAGAGGAGCACAATTTATAAGTTTGGCCTTAGATTTGAGATAGGAGATGTAATGGGCCACTAAGGTTCCCTCAGCACAATGACATAAATTACACAACCAAACATGCAGAATTTCTATTTATTTATTTGAAATAAAGTAGCATAACATAATCTCTTTGAAATTATATAAATAGAAGTCAAGAATACCAATAGATCATACTACTTTTCATACTCAATTAATAATGATTATCAATACATACCTAAATATTGCAACCTTTCTTTTTCATTATAACCACCATGTCCAACACCTGTATCTACACACATGTCTAAACAACTAGGTGCAAAAATTAGATACATGATCATAAACAAGCAATGCAAATCATTATCGAGAAGATGTAAAATAATTCCATTTAAAGCTTTAAGATAAACCCTATGGGACTCCACCTAAGGTGTGGGAGCAAATCATTGATGGCCTTGCCTATGTTCACATTCAGAGGCTTCGTAGTTCGACACTTTAGTTTTGAACCATATCATACTAGTTCACCATAAGAAGGGTAGAAAACATCATATAAAATAAAATAGCGCGTACACAACCCTTTCTAGGGTAGAGCCCCTAGACAGTCTCTCTATTGGCTGGCACCCACTTAGGTGAAACCAAGATGAAATTGCAGTTAAGTATCTAATATATGAACATATCCCAAGGGGTTTTTAAACTTGAAATAAGTTTGAATGAAGGTAATAGAATATTATCTTTCCACTTAAGTTCACCCATCACTACCATTTCTACAATATCCCTAATATTACAAGTCCACTCAATGACAAGGAAGAATATAGTATTAAGATCAAAATAGTTACTAGAAACACATGTGTAGTATTACTCAAGAGTACCCTCAAGAAAACAGATGAGTAACACAACCCCCTCACAAAACCACTAACAATACACCCCTCAAAGGTCCCGCATGCATTAGTTCACTAGGTAGATCATCTCTAAAGACCATTATTAAGGAACCATCCTCCATTCTAGCTTTGAATGGATTCTTACACTCAAGGTTAAATATAATATATTAAAATAATATCACATTGCTATTTTATTAATTGATTATTCCTATTTAACTATAAGAGTTGGAGTAGTTAAATATGCTAGGTTTGATTACACCATTCAATGAGAAAAATGAGTAGAAGAGTGGTTCAATTAAGATCTTAACACTTAATAATTATTGATTTATACACAAGTATTAATTAAGACTCTTTAAACTTGAGTAACATCCTTATTCCACAATTATGATTCTACACCATTAGTCAATTCAATAGGGATGACAAAATACTAAGGGCAAGGCTTCCAAACCAAATATATATACAATTGCCCCAAATATCACACCTAATTAATAAATTCAAAACTAATTCCTAAATAAACTATCAAATTTAGTGAGCCATTCTAATATAATAATTTTAAAATAAATTTAACAATTTTAAATTGATTTTAAGACTAATTATAAAATATCCATAATTAAACATCCTCAAAATAACTATAACTAAATCTATAAATTTTCTATTAAAATTATTCTAATAATCTATTAATTAACATCCAAGATTCTAATTAATTGTGAAAGACTAATAAGACAAAGTTAAATAAATATTAAAATTCTAATAAGAATCTATTCCATATTGTAATAAAAATAATTTAGAATTAAAAGATGGGATACATATAAAGAGGAGTTTAAGACCAAATTGTCTTTGACTTGTAAATAATTATAATGGAAAGAAGTCATTTATATTCCAGGTAAAGTGTGAATATGGAATCCAATTCAAAATGGTGTATAAAGACTTTGGCATTTTAACAGATGTATACCATGGATTTCAAAATAAATCAAGCTTCTAAAATAACTTATAAAATAGTTATATGGTTTCGTTTTCCAAACTACAAAGTAGAGTAAGTTTATGGAAAGGTTTTGTTCACAAGGTGTGAGTGACTTGTAGAAATATAGAGTCAAAATTTGAACAGCAATTACAAGAATATAAAACAGTTCCCAATTAGCCCAATACTACTGATCTCAAATGATAAGCATACTGTCCAAAATGGTTTTGATGAATTTATGCTCTAAACCTATAACCACTACATTTCTAGTGATGGAGATTGAGGAAATTGGATATATTTAGAAGTCATTATTAATTCACATTTAAGTGTAATGGAAGGTGACATCTCCAGAGGTATCATTGCAGACATTGAAAGTATTGAATACATATCATTTGTTCCAACTTTGAAAATGTATGGCTCTATCTAACTGAATCCAAACCAGCTATTCAAATTTTAAAATTCTATTGAATCAAAATTGTGTTGTTTAGTCTACACCTCAAATACATCCTTGGCAAATTATGATCGAATAAATCCAATCCCATTAATATGCATCTTGAAGACACATCACTCCCTCTAAAAGTCAGAATTTTTGGTTCTAATATTTGAAGCGTCCTACCTCCATATTAGCATGATACATTCTATTTAATATTGTTGTTTTCAGAAAACTATCAAAACCGTTTCAATAACCAACGAATCTCTACCTCAAAATAAATTTGAATAATATTTCTCTCTAAAAAAATTATCGAGAGATCTCTATTATTAATTACCAACTATGCTTTTAGACTTATCTTTAAATTCCCTCCACTAATTTCATAAGTGGGATTTTTATTATCTTAAAGTTAAGATTCTTTACTAAGGAATTAGATTCCTTAACTTAGTTACTATCTTCTTCTTTTTATTATTACAATGATAGGTTTTTTTTTTCTTTTTCTTTCTTCTAAAATTCATTATATTTAATAATTTATTTTGATAAAAGAATATAATAAAATAAATAAATTTTTTATTTTATAATCAAAATTTTTAAAATTTTTAAATACTATTTAAAATTATATATATCTATTTTTTTTTAAAATACATAATAAAATAATAAAGATCTTTTTTATCAATAACATATTTGATTTAAAAATATTTATTATATTTCTTTTAGATTTATAAAGAGAAATATTACATAAATTAAATTACATTGTTTGTAATCTACAACATATTTAGCATATAATAATAACAAACTAATTAAACTATATATTTATGAAAGTCATACAACCACATATACTATTTGTATATTTACGTCTATGCATATTTACGTCTAGAAACATCAACTAACAATTTAATATAAGAGATGAAAGGTTTACTTACCTTTTTAGTTCCTTACCGAATTTGTACTAGAGGAGCACTACATCCTCCCCCCCTACGATGAGACTTACTCCTGGAAGTCAGAAATGTTGAAATGGAAATACACCATGCATTAGATCTTAAACACATTTTAACCGATATCACATGTATAACTAATCCTTGAATCCATGCACTATATAGAGAATAATCCTCATAATATGGTTAAGCATAAAATATATATCCCAATCAATTTTACTACCACCAACAAGCATAACTTCAACTTGATCAAACATTAGTACGAATAGAATTTTCCCTTTATTTAGAAAGTAAGGACCAAGGTAAATAGCTTGAACCACTCAATTTTCCTTAAAATATATCAAAATGTTACAATTTCCTTCTCTTTACAACACATATAAATCAAAATTTTTACTTGCATCTGACATAATGATACATTTCGATCTAAAATGAAACATTAAGCATATCCAAATGTACATTATAAACACTCATATCAGTCCACATCACTGGGATTACACATTACAAGGATCAAGAGTGGATATGCCTTTCTAGACAAGCTCTCACTCTGGGATACAATACCAGTCTCATCTATATCCAAAATCCATAATCAATACCTCACACAGTGGCTTGATGGTGTCTTGGGCCTTTGTCATGAAGACTCTCCATACAAGTCCACGTGTCATATCCCTTGTTTGTGTAAGGTGGTTAGCCTCCAAGGAACATACACCACACATAGGAAGGTAGTGGATACTAGCTGCATAATAGCCTCACATACCCCCATCCTCAAGGGTTCCCTGCGTCTACTTCCTTGTATACACTCACCAAGTGTGCCTCATGCATCTTTAGTGAGGAATCACAACTCAACAGAAGACTAGCATTAGAAAATTCCAAAAGAAGATAGTTTAGCCACCAAAGTTCATAAACAATAGAAATAGAATTATCAATCTCAAAAATAAGATAAGAAGAATCCAAGATAAATTTCATAAGTCTTGGCTAAACTATTATAGAAAAAGATAAGAAAATTGTTGGTCTACACAACCGAAGATAAAAGAAATTCACCATAAATTGCACATCACATCACTGTGCGACTATATCTAGTCACCTCATGAGGAAGGAGGGAACAATGTCCAACTATCGCAATAGCCCTTCATGTGGTTGGGCCCAGGAAACACTACCCACATGGCATAGGGGGTTCACCTCGGCAACACCCCTGCATTGGATGGTGCAGAGTAAGCATGCCAACCCACCCAACATGACGATACACCAAGTGGAGTAAGCACACTCTGGTCATATGTCACATGGCAGTGTTCCTTGTGGAGTAGGCACACATAGGTCACACCCCGCATAACGATGTCTCTCATAGATCATCATCATAGCCAGAGGTATACATGGCTTGGGCCCACCCATATGCCTACCGCTTCTACAAATCGAGCATCCATGGGTGCCCCTCTACAAGCATGCAAGCATCACCAATATACTCTGCATCAAGAAGGAAACAAAATACATACATATACTGCACCTTCACGTAATCTTGTACGTGGCATCATGTTCTCAAGCTCAGCTCGCTACCATCATAAACACAATATCATCTCCTCACACTATGTCTGAACAATAGTGGGGTGTGGCATCATATTCATTACATCATGTCGAAACATGTGCGAATACAGTATCCATCATAGCATGGGCTAATAGAATCTCCCTCCACATGCTGGACCACATAGAAATGTACATATCCATAAATCAAATATCTCCTCATAGAGGCTCATATCAAGTACTGGTATTGTGCTCAAAAACTGTGGAAATTAGGATAAACACTTATGAACCAAATGTTTAGGTTCCTCATAAGGGGAAGCATAGTTTACTCTTTTCCCTTGAGTAGTGGAAGCTAAGGTGACTTCATGTCACCATTATACGTACGCCACATAAATACCCAAGGAAATGGTGCTACTACTACCCCTCCACATACTAAATTACCAACACTCATGGGTTGGCACTTAGTAGGGTGACAGACAGGAAAGAAACACATGAGTGGTATGGCTCTCCCATACCCTTATCCAAAACATAACTTCCATGGATGACACTTATATTGAACCACTCAATGGAACTCAATTAATTACTGGTTATACACAACACCCAACATAACCACTAGCACTGGTTTTATCACATTTACAAGGAAGCACACAATAACATCACATAGCATCCATATATTCCAATTTTTATTTTATTTTATTTTCACAATTCACTTTGTCTACCTAGTACAAGATACCAATGACATACTTAATCACGTTTCACCTCCTCATGGGCATATGCCAATATCCAATGTACACATATCAATCTCTGCCATTCCCATAATATGAGACAATAACATCTATTTGCAAGATGACTTCAACTTATATAATATAAGGCACAAAGAGCAATTATATTTCTTCAAGAGTCATCGAAGCAATACATATTTTTTTTAATTAAGGAAGGGAAACAATAAACTTGTACTACATACATTTGTTAGTCACATAATAAATTCACAACTAATCATTATAAACCATTATGGATATTCACTTTTCACCCAATCAGGGACTCCAAGAGTGACCAAGTATCATATTTTCAAATAAATAAATTAGCTAGGTACTTTCATTACACATGATAAATCCCTCCAATAAAGACACAACAAACCATATAGATATTTCCAGACACTAGTATTCTAACATAATGACTTCAATACAGATAAGGAAATACATCCAAGTCTCAATTTCTTGCAATTTAGGGAGGATAAAAACATCATTACTAGACTTACCATAGCATTCATATTTCATCTAAATATTACCTATTCACTAAGTCAAGAACAAACAACTTCAGAAAGATAGTCAAGAAAATATTAAATCAACCCTAGCTCTTCCTTCAATAATTGTACCAAAAGAATAAATATTCCATTTATTATGAAAAGCTCCTAATTTCATCTATATGGCTAACCCCTACATAGGCTTCTAGTCATAAATGGACCTTGGTAACTTAGGTCCTTTAGCCAAGAATTTCCAAAATCAACAAATTAAATCATATATTTACTTTACATAGATAACATCATTCCATGGTCATTCATCATGAATAGAGAAGAGATATTTATTTTTAATTTGTGGTGATTATTATAAAATAACCCTATTGTAATTCATGTGAGCATCCATGTGTTATAAAAAAAAAATCAATCATGCATCATGCCACATTATCATTTGCATATAAATCCCAAGAGAAATGCTCACAATTTTAATTTAGCAAAAGTTCCCCACTATTTATAATTCTTCAACAACATGGCCAAAAGGATTACCGAAGAATTCCAGTGTTGAAACCTAATTAATAAGGTCCTAAATTCATGTTTTGTACAAAGATTTATTTTTCAATTCTATTCTAAAATAGGGAAAAGGAAGGAGAGAGATGCAATATTTCATTCCTTACAATAACCTACAATACATATGTAGTAAATTCATCTTTTTTAATCTATAAGAAGGTGTACTACCATGGTAATATCTTACTACTTTCTATAAATGCAAGAAATTCAATTCCAACTTGTAAAAGAATCATTAACCAGAATAATTGATCAGACATAGCTACTATGATGTAAATTTAACATTTATAATAAAATAGAGTGTTAAACCTTTTCAAATCAATCAAGTAACCTAAAATCACTATAACAAGCACTCGTGATGACAAGTTTTAGAGGAGATAAGATTAGCTACTATCAACACTTAAGGTACATAATAACTTATAATACTAATTTGAGTCTTTCCAAGAGTACAACAAGAAGGTGACATAAAAGTATGAGGAATTCATTAACATTTATTTATTATAAAGATATCCACTATCTATGAAAGTACTTATGAGACTCATTCCTTAATTCTAGAATGCAAAATATAAGTAATTTATGTGAGACAACCTAATCATAGAAGAATGTGTACCCTTTTAAAAAATAATATAGCATGAATACCAAGAACACAGTTCTTATATCTAGGATCCTATCTTGCTAATAGCATGATAAAATCCTATGCAAAATACTGAGCAATAAGTGAGCTAAGAGTCCTAGAGTTCCTAGTGTGGAAACCTAGGGCTCTGATACCAGATGTAATGCCCCACTGAGGTTCCCTCAGCACAAGGACATAAATTACACAACCAAACATGCAGAATTTCTATTTATTTATTTATTTATTTGAAATAAAGTAGCATAACATAATCTCATTAACATTATATAAATAGAAGTCAAGAATACCAATAGATCATACTACTTTTCATACTCAATTAATAATGATTATCAATACATACTTGAATATTGCAACCTTTCTTTTTCATTATAACTACCATGTCCAACACCCGTATCTACACACATGTCTAAACAACTAGGTGCAAAAATTAGATACATGATCATAAACAAGCAATGCAAATCGTTATTGAGAAGATGTAAAATAATTCCATTTAAAGCTTTAAGACAAACCCTATGGGACTGGACCTAAGCCTCAGGAGCTCATCATCCATGGCCTTGCCTACGTTCACGCTAAGAGGTTTTGTAGTTTGACACTTTAGTTTTGAACCATATCATACTAGTTCACCATAAGAAGGGTAGAAAATATCATATAAAATAAATTAGCGGGTACACAACCCTTTCTAGGGTAGAGCCCCTAGACAGTCTCTCCATCGGCTGACACCCACTTAGGTGAATCCAAGATGAAATTGCAGTTAAGTATCTAATATATGAACATATCCCAAGGGGTTTTTAAACTTGAAATAAGTTTGAATGAAGGTAATAGAATATTATCTTACTACTTAAGTTTGCCCATCACTACCATTTCTACTATATCCCTAATATTACAAGTCCACTCAATGACAAGGAAGAATATAGTATTAAGATCAAAATAGTTACTAGAAACACATGTGTAGTATTACTCAAGAGTTCCCTCAAGAAAATAGATGAGTAACACAACCCCCTCAATAAACCACTAACAATACACCCCTCAAAGGTCTCGCATGCATTAGTTCACTAGGTAGATCATCTCTAAAGACCATTATTAAGGAACCATCCTCCATTCTAGCCTTGAATGGATTCTTACACTCAAGGTTAAATATAATATATTAAAATAATATCACATTGCTATTTTATTAATTGATTATTCGTATTTAACTATAAGAGTTGGAGTAGTTAAATATGCTAGGTTTGATTACACCATTCAATGAGAAAAATGAGTAGAAGAGTGTTTCAATTAAGATGTTGACACTTAATAATTATTGATTTATACACAAGTATTAATTAAGACTCTTTAAACTTGAGTAACATCCTTATTCCACAATTACGATTCTACACCATTAGTGAATTAAATAGGGATGAAAAAATACTAAGGGCAAGGCTTCCAAACCAAATATATATACAATTGCCCCAAATATCACACCTAATTAATAAATTCAAAACTAATTCCTTTAAATAAACTATCAAATTTACTGAGCCATTCTAATATAATAATCTTAAAATAAATTTAACAATTTTAAATTGATTTTAAGACTAATTATAAAATATCCATAACTAAACATCCTCAAAATAACCAGAACTAAATCTATAAATTTTCTATTAAAATTATTCTAATAATCTATTAATTAGCATCCAAGATTCTAATTAATTTTAAAATTAATAAGGACAACTTATCTGAAAGACTAATAAGACAAAGTTAATTAAATATTAAAATTCTAATAAGAATCTATTCCATATTATAATAAAAATAATTTAGAATTAAAAGATGGGATACATATAAAGAGGAGTTTAAGACCAAATTGTCTTTGACTTGTAAATAATTATAATGGAAATATGTCATTTATATTCCAGGTAAAGTGTGAATATGGAATCTAATTCAAAATGGTGTATAAAGACTTTGGCATTTTAACAGAAGTATACCATTGATTTCAAAATAAAGCAATCTTCTAAAATAACTTATAAAATAGTTATATGGTTTCATTTTCCAAACTACAGAGCAGAGTTAGTTTATGGAAAGGTTTTGTTCACAAGGTGTGAGTGACTCGTAGAAATATAGAGTCAAAATTTGAACAACAATTACAGGAATATAAAACGGTTCCCAATTAGCCCAATACCACTGATCTCAAATGATAAGCATACTGTCCAAAATAATTCTGATGAATTTATGCTCTAAAGCTATAACCACTACATTTCTAGTGATGGAGATTGAGGAAATTGGATATATTGAGAATTCATTATTAATTCACATTTAAGTGTAATGGAAGGCGACATCTCCAGAGGTATCATTGCAGACATTGAAAGTATTGAATACATATCATTTGTTCCAACTTTGAAAATGTATGGCTCTATCTAACTGAATCCAAACCAGATATTCAAATTTTAAAATTCTATTGAATGAAAATTGTGTTGTTTAGTCTAAACCGTATATTCTAAACAAAAGAATATATAGAAAATAATTTATTATTTAATATGCTGCAACAATGGAGACATAGTAGTAAATAGTGAAGTTTGTTTAGATGTGAGTAACAGTAGATAAAAAAAAAAAAAACACAAATTAAATAGGCACACCTCAAATACATCCTTGGCAAATTATGATCGAATAAATCCAATCCCATTAATATGCATCTTGAAGACATAGCACTCCCTCTAAAAATCAGAATTTTTGGTTTTAAAATCTGAAGCGTCCTCCCCCATGTTTGCATCATACATTCTATTTAATATTGTTGTTTTCAAAAAACTATCAAAACCGTTTCAATAACCAACGAATCTCTACCTCAAAATAAATTTGAATAATATTTCTCTCTAAAAAAATTTATCGAGAGATCTCTATTATTAATTACCAACTATGCTTTTAAACTTATCTTTAAATTCCCTCCACTAATTTCATACATGGGATTTTTATTATCTTACAGTTAAGATTCTTTACTAAGGAATTAGATTCCTTAACTTAGTTACTATTTTTTTTTTTTATTATAATGTGAGTTTTTTTTTCTTTTTCTTTCTTATAAAATTCATTTTATATAATAATTTATTTTGATAAAAGAATATAATAAAATAAATAAATTTTTTATTTTATAATGAAAATATTTAAAATTTGTAAATACTATTTAAAATTATATATATCTATTTTTTTAAAAATACATAATAAAATAATAAAGATCTTTTTTATCAATAACATATTTGATTTAAAAATATTTATTATATTGCTTTTAGATTTACAAAGAGAAATATTACATAAATTAAATTACATTGTTTGTAATCTACAACATATTTAGCATATAATAATAACAAACTAATTAAATATATATTTATGAAAGTCATACAACCACATATATTATTTTTATATTTACATCTATGCATATTTATGTTTGGAAACATCAACTAACAATTTACTATAAGAGATGAAAGGTTTACTTACCTTTTTAGTTCCTTACCGAATCTGAACTAGAGGAGCACTACAGGAGAAATATCTAGATCCGGTCAATAAAAACCTATATTTAAAAAAAATAAAGGCCAAGAAGGCTTTTGCAAGATAGAATAATTCTCATAGGACCATGGGTAAGTGCTACATCTACAATAATTTTTTTCACAAAGTCATGAATTGTAGAAATAAGATAAATCAAAATGGTGCATCCTTTTTTGGTTAATGTTTTAAATCCAATAAATATGGTCATAAGTCTAGTGAGTAAAAAAGTGTTGTGAACATCTCTTCCAATCACAAAGGAAGCATTAAGTGTCATGTATGTTAGATAAAGAAGAGGGGGGTAAATCAATTATATCTAGTTATCCTATAGTCCCAAATTCCTCTTTTTGATGTATAATACCAACTTCAACAAACAAACTAAACAACTCGGTAATAACTTGACCATGCCTTTCTTGATTAATTAACCGATTGTCAAATAGATTATCTAGTATATACCGATCTAACCAGTTATTGTAATGTGTAAAGTAAAATATCAAAACATTACATGCACACACATTTAACACTTGATTTTTAATGTGGAAACCCTATTAAGAGAAAACCACCAGGGACTGGTACCTGAAACATTTTTACTCTTCTGAAGTGATCTCGCTTAAGAGCCAACCCTCTTGAAGGTTATAAAACACACTATAAGGTGTGATCTTGTTAGAGGATTTATCACTAAAAGTTCTCTGTGACCATACATTCACTTGGGTCAATAAAAAAAAAAGTAACATTCATATAATTCCAATAAAGAAATAAAAAATAGTTAAGTCTCACTTGGTTAAGAGATTTTGTCTATAGCAATGGTTAGAAAGAAACAGTATATGACCTGATTCAAATGCAACTTCCTTTTCTCATTTTCAAATCTATGCTAAGATTATATAATTCTAGTAATCATAATCTCTTCAATCTCCTTCTTCCTCTAAATCTGTTATGCTTTATTAACTCCTTTTTCCCCTCAGTTTAGTCTACATAATCACTCGGTTCTTACTTCAACCTGTCAAACTAGCTTCACATGTATGCAATCTTATTTCTCTCTCATGCGATTCTCTCTTTGAATTTTTTGTCTCCATAAATAGACATTATAAGTCATTTTATTTTCAACCATAGATTTTTCCTCTTAACCTCCATCATTGTTTTTGCCTCTTTAACCTTCCCCAAAACTTGTGCCTTAAAATGTTTCCAATTTTCATCATCGGATCAACCTTGAATTTTTTCTTTTGTAGATCTTCATAAACTTTTTCTTCCAGTGGCATCTTCTAGATTCATCCGGCTCATCACCTTATATCGACAATCACATGTTCCTCCTTATTTCTCCTTCTCGGTCAATACCGTGATATGTCAATTTCTTCTTGTTCGGTTAATACCACACTCAGTATACACTACATCTTCTCGGTGTATACTAAGTTCTTTATATACCAACCAAAGTAACTTGTACATTTTTTTATCTTCAACACTTAACCGAATCATGTAAGCTCAATCAAATCTCTATCATATTGTCATAGACTCATCAATAAGCTGTCCAATGAATACCTTGTTCGTAACTTACTCATACATATCATCTTCATGCTAATATCTCCTTTCCTTCACCTTCTTCAGATGTTTGCAACTATCATGATAAGTAAAGTCAAAGATAGTTGACATCAATGACAATAAAAAAATTGGTCTAATGTATCACATATACCTTAGTAGCTCACTAACCATCATCATATTCTCTCATTCTATTCTCCAAGTAGTTCATCAGTTGTATTTCTTAACAATCTCTCCCTTTGGCATTGATGAAAAAATAATATGAAATATACCATCTTGGTCTTTATGTTGTGACCCGGTTAAGTCTCCCTTAGCTTATGCATAATATATATATATAATCACTACACATAATCTCCCTTTCAGTTAGCTTCCATGCATAATCATCTATCTAAATCATCTCTCCCATACATTTTATCTCTCTGATATTTCATGCCATTCATGTCCCCCTTTGACAAAAATTCCAAAAATAAGCTCTTCAATAGCCAAATCAATATTTTTGTAGTTCTTTTACACATTCTTGTACCTTTCATGTACATATATTCTCAATTTTATCTTGTCTTCCATCTTCTTCCCAACCTTAGGAATCCCAAAGCATGAACATATTGCATCAACATAATAAGATCTTCTGATAAAAAATAGGTTGATGCAACCCCATATCGCCTCAACAACTAGTAGATAGGGGAAGGACCCCTAGTCTAATTCTCAAGCACTCAAATGTATCCTTCGGCAAGGGTTTTGTGAATATATCTATGAGTTATTCTTATGACTTAACATATTCCAATATGACTTGTTTCTCCTAAACTTGCTCCCTTAAGTAATGATATTTGATAGATATGTGCTTTGTTTTTGTATGCATCACTCGATTCTTTGAAATGTTTATAGCACTTGTGTTGTCACAATAGATTATCACTAGATCTCTAACTTCTTCATTCATACCTTCCAACAATTTTTTTTATCCATGCAATATTAGAATACTTATAACAACAACTACATATTCAGCTTCAACAATGGACTAAGAAATACATCCTTGTTTCTTGCTTATCCAAGTTCCTAGTCTTTCTCCTAGAAAGAAAGCTCCTCTAGTAGTGCTTTTTCTATTATCAATATTTTCTACCCAATCAATATTTGTATAGACTTTAAGTTCAAAATTACCTTCTTTCTTATACCACACTCTATAGTTCATGATGTTCTTTAGATATCTCAAGATCCTTTTCAGAATAGTCATATGGGTCTCTTCAGGATTAGCAAAAAATCTAGCTACAATGCCAACAATATGTGCAATATCTGGTCTATTGTGCACAATGTAGTTCCCACCCATAGTTTTCTTTCTAGTTTTATATTTCTAAACTCTTTTAGGCCACTTTCATCTGTACATTGATATTTTAGTTTTATTATGATATTGGATGTATGACACTACATGGTGAATTTTAATAAATAGATGATTATGGTGGTTATATTGATGCAGTTATATATTATTAGTTATCATAATGTTTTACATGTCTCAAAATGATGCTTATGATCATGATTATACTTACCCCATGCTTACATGTGTATGGTTTTTATGTATGCTTTTATTTTTCTGTATGATATGTTTGAAATGCCTAAGGGACAGAGTCGTAGTTACTTTCTTGCAGGATCCACACGATGTCTCGATCCACACCATTGCTTACTTTATTTATATATGTATGTACATGTGGGTCTTGTATGTAGGTTTGCAGGTACTGAGCATCGACTTCTCTAAATTTTCAGGATGAATGTGCCCTATCACTAGTCTAAATGGTAAAAGATGGGAGATAATTTTAAGATCCAAATCCTAACCTAAGCTATACTATTATCCTGAAATAGTGGACAAGATTTTGATATTCTACCTTTTTAAACTCATCCAGCTAATGTGAGTTTATATCCCTTTTCTTGAGTATGAATGTGGTTCTTTAGGTTCATTTTATTTAGTTATTGATGTGATTTCTATAATTAGTTAATTTATTTAAATTAAATTGAGTAATTTAAATGAATTAGATTTTTGCTATTTTAGGTATTTATATGTGAATTATTTAATTAATTAAAAAATAATTAAATGCAATTAGTAAATTTAATTTTTTATTTAAAATGTTTAGTGTATTGTAGAATGATTTAATTAATTAGAATTAATTTAATACATTCACCTTAGAATTATTTAATTCTAAATTTAACCTTTTTCAATTAAAAGGTATTTTTTTAAATTTAGGAACTAATTTAGCATGTGGAATTATTGTAGACTAGATATTTATTTTAAATTAATTAGAATGCATTAAGTTGGACAATCAAATTGAGTAAATTAAATTAAAGGTATTAGTTAATTTTTAGTTAAGTATTTTCAACAAAGGCAAATTGAAAATAGACTTTAGTTCAACTGAAATAAAAATAAAAATTAGAGTTTGATTAAAGGAAAGATTTTGTGGAGTTGAGTTCCAACCCTTGTATATAGAATATAATTTCCTATATGTTGAGGGTTTGGCCATTACTTTCAACACATAGGTTTTGAAGTTTTTTGGGTGAAGGCTTTCAATTTAGAGAAATTGTTTGATAGCTTGGATTTTGTCTTCCTTCCTAGTAATCGTCAATTTTATTATTTGATGTTTGAGGTAGGAATCAATTATCCTTGTGGTTGTGGTTTACAATTTTGAAAGAACTGTATTCTTTATGCTTGTTGGATTCACATGTCTGGAATTTTCTTACATGAAATTTCTCATCTCCTGGAATTCTAAAACTAGTCTTAAGGAGACCCTTGTTGCTTCCAATTCTTCTTTCTAAATTGTTGATTAAATTTCATCAGGGTTTGACACGGTGAAATTCTGGTAAAATTTTTATATTAGTTTGGAATTATGTGGTATTTGGTTGGTTGTTGTGAAAAACCCTAGGTTTAGAAATAATTGGATTGATTATTAGAAAATTGAATTATTATTTTTAATTAAAAAAAAAATCCCTACCTTGCTACTTTTCAATGAGAAGATTAATTTCTCGTGAAAATTATTTATAAAGTTAAATATATTTATCTTTCTTTGATTTTAAATAGATATTATTTAAAATAATTAAATGATAAATATGTTTGTAATGAAATTATTTAAAATAATTATTTAAGTACAAAAAAAATAAAATTTGGCGAAAGCATAGCCCCAACCCCCTGCCACCATTTGGCAGCCCATGGGGGCCTTGCATAGTCCATAAGGAATGCGACGACAACCTAAGGGATTTCCATACACAATCCTTTAGACTACGGCGGCAGGCCCAATGGGTACTACCATGTGCAGTACATTGAACTACGATGACAGGCCCAATAGGTACTGTCATGCATAGTCCATTGGATTGCGGTGACAATCCCACTAGGAATTATCGTGCATAGTCCTCTGGACTATGATGATAGCCCTAAAGGGGCCTATCATGCGCAGTCCTTGAGGACTACGATGGTAGGCCCCAATGGCCCCACTATTTCTTTTACATATGCATTGTTTTAAAAAATATTAAAATCATTGAGTTATTTTATTAAATTATTTAATTTTTTTTAAGAATATAAATATAGTTGTTTTATTTTGTTAAATAAGATATTATTTAAAAGACTTTATTTCATATATGATGTTTTGTTAATATATATATATGTACATACATATATATATGTACATATGTACATATATACATATATGTTAACAAAACATCATATATGAAATAAAGTCTTTTAAATAATATCTTATTTAACAAAATAAAACAACTATGTTTTATATATATATATATATATATATATATATATATATATATATGTATATACATATACACATATGTATATACATATACACATATGTATATACATATACACATATGTGTATATACATATACACATATGTGTATATACATATACATATGTGTATATACATATACACATATGTGTATATACATATACACATATGTCTATATACATATACACATATGTATATATACATATGTATATACACATATACACATATGTATATACACATATACACATATGTATATACACATATACACA